>CABEEJ010006880.1:0-35779 GCA_901482245.1 Timema douglasi | reverse complement strand
CGGAGCCTATTCATTACAAACAAACAAACAAACAAAAAATCAAACCTTTCCTCTTTATAATATTAGTATGATATATATATATATATTAACTTTTCGAATACAAAAGGTAAAAGTATTTCGACCGCAAAAGAAAATCTAACCTGAAATGTTGATGTATGTATACATCTCAAGACCCCCAAACCCTAAAAAAGTGGTCTTTACAATTACGTCTGTCTGTGTGTCTATTTAAACTTAAAATTAAGAGTAGCTTAAGTGAGGACGAAAGGAAAAAAAACGATTTTCTCAAAAATTACTCCTATGATTTTGATTAAAATTCGTATATAGGCGTTGAAAAAGATTATAAATAAACTGGCTATTTTCATTTCATCATGAAAATAAATTTTAGAGTACCTTACAGAAGCAGAAACTTCCGTATCTCCGCAACTATTTGAAATACTAAATAACTTATCATTACAAAATTGTAGTATTATTAAAAATTAAAAATAAACTTTTATAAGAAATATATTTTTATAAATCTAACAGTTTCTGAGATATTGGCAAATATATTAATACAATTTTGTGAGCTTTAGTTGTAAAAAGATACTAAAGTTTTAACGCAATAATTCTTCAATGCCATAAAGTAATTAAATATAAGTAAGTCTCTAAAAGTTTATGTTGTTTTTCCCTAAACCTCTTAGGAGAAATGTTTGTACAACAATGATCTATATCCCTTTAAGACTCAACAGGCAATATTTACATTTTTTATTGGTCAAAATTTATAAATGAGGAATTTAATAGCAATGCGATGGCATTCATAATTGCAACACCTAAATAAAATGTCGAAAATTTTAAGAGGAAGTTGAAATTTTAATACGAAGTGTTGACCCTTGTAGACCCAACATTGATCTTTTTTATCGGTCCAAACATACGAATGAAGACATTAATTATTTAAAATCAAAATTATAAAATTTAAAACTGGCACTAAAAAAAAAGACTTTTACATAAATATGGTGCAATTTATGCTTTGGTTTAATAGTGTATATTATTTCGTTTCATATATATTACGAGTTTTTAGTAAATATCTCCATTTTCAAAAAATAGACCGAGAAAGTTTATGTGGGGTTCCGTACCATTTATTTATAAAAAAAACTATCTGAGTCTTATATAAGACAGGGTATGGTTTATCACAGATTATGTGTAATGGAAAATTGCCATGCTAAAAACGAAATGAGAGGTATAATTGGTAGACCAAGGTATACGTGTGTTGGGTTGAGAAATGATGATTAAAAACAGTGTTCGTAAACTGTGAAAGCCTTTCACAGTTTATTAACACTATTTATCTACCAATTATACCTCTCATTTCGTTTCTAGCACTGCAATTTTCCATTACACATAATCTGTGATAAACCATACCCTGTCAGTTTACAGCTAAGAGTCGTGGTAACATATCGTGTTCGAACGTTTAACGACGTAAGTTTGTTTGTTTGAATATTGTTACATTATTCTTTTTTCTATGTTATGGGTTACTTTTTATATTTCACTCAAGCTTACTGTTATATTATCCAATATTCCTTACTAAGTCTTTAATTTTAATTTTACAGTTCCATGAATATAGTACGTAAAATCGAGTACCGAAACATGTCAGATAACTAAGGTTCCAGTAATCTCCATCATACACTGGAACACTGAAAGGAGTAAAGGAAACAAAAATCTTATATAAGAATTAGAGAGTTTTTTATGAAAAAAATAGTGTTAAAATATTTTAAGAAGGTTATTTGAATGCTGCAACTTTTACAATCCAAGCAATAACCAACTTTTTAATAGATATGTTTTAACTTATTGTTTTAATGTGTTTCATTTTCACTTTCGTTAAAAACTAGTTTGTAAATTAATTGTGTATTATGTCATGTTTGTAGTTTGATCGATTTGACTTATATTATATTAAATATAGTCAAGGCCAATATTTTTAAATATCAAAGTGTGTTAAAGGAAAAACAAACAACATTGAGTATACACAACTTGTAAAAGTTTTAATCATAACGATATTCATCCTCAATATTCAATTTATTAATTAAATTTATTTGAACTTATAATTTTGTAGATTACGACAATATCTAAATCTTGGCTTTTATTATAAATATTTTTACACTTTAATTATTTTGGGACCCACTTTTATGGCTGCTTATAAGGTGCTATTCTCGTAGTAGACTAGACTGTTAATGACAAGGAAATCGAGGTTCGATTCTCGGTGAGCTGTACTAAGGGCGGTTTTTCCTAAATTGTTTTCCACTCTTACTCTATACAAATGTGGGTACACTTCTTCAAATTATAACGGTTCTCATCCCTAAAACCATTGGCGTAATTAGTACATAAGCGTATAACAAGAACGGGTAGTAAGAACCGGTAATAAACTGAGCTGTGGTAGCCATGTTCATCCTTAGGCAATAGGGCTTGGTGCCAAAAAGGCTTATCGACAAAATCTAAGTTTTTCAGGAAATGCAAAAGAAGTTTTTTTTAAATTGTTATTGCTCATAAGATAGCTTTATAATTCTTTGATTTTAAAATTATCGATTTTATTTGTTAAAATATAATCTTATAACCAAGTGCAATAATTTTACATTAAAAACTTGATTTTAAGGTGTTTAAAAAATGTATTATCATTTATTTACACAGATAGGATTATTTGACACGGAGTTGATATAAGTTTACATTGATATAAGGTGAACTAGAGGAAAATTATTTGCTGTTCCTAACAAGTTTTTTCATTGAAAGGAAAACCATATTAGATTATTTTTCATTATTCATCACGTTTTACTTTAACAGACATTACTATAAATCATATCTTAAAATAATTTTTAAGTTTTAAAAAAACTAAATATTGAAAAGTGAACATTAAACTTAACATAACAAAGTATAAAAAAAGTTTTTATTTAGATTTGTAAAAACACTCATTAGAAACATGGTTTGGACTCTTCCCAGTAATGGTCTACTAATAAACTTTATTAAGTCCTCATCTGATGATACATCAATTTCTTCTGTTTCCTGTAGAAGTCTGTAGAAATTGTGGTATTGTTCTCCTATAGCACCACTGGAGCACAACTCCAATGAGACAAATAGCTTTTCTTTTTTAATTTTCAAGGGGTCATGGTAATCTTGGCTCAAGGTCATGTTGCTGATACAGAAGCCCCTACGTTCTCTTCGAGATACTTTAAATGATTCAAATGCAGATGCGTTTTGGACATACTTAAAATATTTGCTACCAGGATAGCGCTTTTTGTATTGAAACCACGTTATATCTAGCCAGCGAACAGTTTTACCATTGACATAAACTTTTTTATTTTTAGTAACTTCCTCCTGCAACTATTTAAAATCATATTCTTCAGATTGATTTAATTCTTGGACTTCATCTTTTATTTCTTTTGAAGCAAATCTAGCCACTGTATACCATCCAGATGGGTCATATATCTCAATATTTCTGCTGGTTGTTTCAATGTGGGCATGAACCGAGTCACACTATATCTGGGAATGGCCAGGTTCAAAAAATAGCTGATCTATAACCGTAATGTCCAGTGTTTGTACTGCATAGATAAACATTTCGGCTACAATGACATTTCAATTTTGCCCGCCACATGTATTTGACATGAAGGCAAATTCTTTACAATCTTGGGTGGACTTCTTCAAATAATCAAAAAGGCTAGATGTCACCTCCTTTGAGCTTCGGCCAGCAGTGGCTTCATGCCACATATAACTCAACGCTTTTCGTGTTGCTACATTGTATACAGTTAGGCCATATACAGCCAATCTTCTTTTATAAAAAAAAATTGTCTTTGCTTTTTTAGCTGGGCAGTATCGTACAATTTCAAAATCAAATTCCAAAAATTGGCACTCCCCATTGATTGCTTTTATTTTAAATACATCTTTGAAAGTAAGGTGTTTTTTTTTCAAAGTGGCTGTCTTGTTTCCCTTGATTTAAAATTTTTAGCTCTTCCATCATGTGCTCAAGCTTGTAACATTGGTCACACATGTCCTTTCGGGTTGCATGAAAATATAAATTGAAGTACTATCAAAATGTTACAATTAAACCATAGTTTTTAGGGAACAACATTTTTTGAGTCACACTTTTCAACATACATATCGTACGTTTTTGAAACATTCAGATCAGATGCTAGTTATTCTTTTTTTTTATGTCTTTGCGTGTGTAATGTGATGGAACTTTTGGGAATGAGTTTATGTGCTTTATAATGTATTCTTGGACTCTATCAGGTCTATTTACCCCTGGAGTGTGTCGTCCACGTTTGTCAATATCAACCATGTTATAGACATTCCTTTTTTTAGTACATTTTTCACAACAGTGTATGATATATTAAACGTGGCTGAAAAAAACTTTTTGCATACTTTTATTGACTCCTTGTTTTTGACTAGGTGAAAGACTTAGGTGTTTTGTCTTCTAGAAACTTCAGATTTTTTACGAATCATTACTTTTTCCTTTTCAAGAATCAATGAATTTAGGTACTGCCTCCTCTCTTAAGAGAAGGGGTTGATGTTCAGTTAAGAATATGTATATTTTATATCAATATGTATTGTTTTTACTATAAAATTATAAAGAAAATAATAATAATGAATGTTTTATACTACATTATATAAGTTAATATTTTAATAACATTGTAATAATAACCTAAAATTTTTAATCATCTCACCCATGTAGATGAAGCATACTGCGTATCAATGTTCAAATCTAGGTCTATACATGGTTTCTAGCCACATTTATGATCAGAACTTAAATCACTCAGTCTCAACACATCATCTAAAACAGCTAAGATGGATGATTCCAAGGATGGACAAGGGCTGCCCTCTGGTGTCTCTTGTTCAATTTGGTCAGCTAGCACACTTTCACTTTGTTTTAAAGATACAATAGTTTCTTTGTTCGTTTCTCTTTGTGATCTTCTGTTTGTATATTCTGAACTATATTCAGAACTAGAACAATCTTGTTTGGAAATAGAAGCATTCTCATTATTATCACATAGCTGATCTAAGGATAACTTTACTAAATGTTTCCCTCTGTTAAAGGCCATCATACTAGATGTTTATTCTCATTCCATGGTTATGTAAGTTATTAGCTGCAAGAGTCAAAACATAACGAAGGTACCTGATTTATAAAAAAATACACACAAATAATAACATACAATACTTGACAACAAAGATGTAGGATCCAGCCATTAAATGCACAGATCAATTGTTTCACAAAAACCCAACTAAAGCTATCAGCTGATTCAATAAGGCTCTGCCAACCTCACCTCAAGACAACTAGGCAAGTCCTTTAGTGTCAAACCACCTTGTATCAAGATACGTATCAATGTCTCTAGCTCTATACGAGTACTACAAAGCTAGTCAAAGAGACTTAACAAGAAATACAACTCTTTCACTCTAACTAAACTTGCTTGAATTGTAGTTAAGCCTGTACCTATTATGAAAACCATATTAATTAGAGATACAATTTTTTGACACATGATAGGACTTAGTTTTATAACTTCACTAGTGACTGTAACTCAAAAACCAAAATTTTGTAGTTAAGGTTCTTTGACACCAAGCCCTCAAATTTAGTCACCACTTTCAGGTGAATGAATTAATGTTCTGAGCTCTGGTAGCTATGTTCATCCTTATGCAATTTAGACATCGCTTTCAGGGGAATGAATTAATGGTATATGCTCTGGTAGCCATGTTGGCTTGGGGATTAATATAAGTTGAGTCACTACACAGGAATTAAAAGAGCAGATAAACTTTCTAACACGACCATTTTGACCAAAGTGAAGGTTGCTTAACCTTCATCGCTGATCACAATGTATATGTATTTAACACTGCATCTTACTACCTGTAAGGTTGTACGCATATCTACTAATTACGTTTATGTTTTAATGATTATGAGGATTGAATTTTAGATAAATTTTACCCGCATTGGCGTGGAAGTGGAATGGAAAACAACCTTCAATGCATCTGACCAGGGTTCACACCCTTATCTCTCCGTCACCACCATTCCAGTCTATTGAAAGTGTGACACCTTAGACCAAGCGGTCATTGAAGCAGGTTGCATTTGTAATTGGCTAGATTGTCAGTGACGGGAAGGTTGGTGCTCGATTGCTGGTCGGGTGTTATGGAGGTGCTAGTTTTATAAAATCCCACTTTATTTCCACGCCAAATGTGGGTACTTTACTGTAGATTATACCTTCCTTATTCACCACACAATAATTTCCCTAATTGCATGGAATCTGCTGATTTATACATTACCTATTTTAATAAAATGAAATTCTGGTTTGTTTCTCTTTCATGAGCATTGCGTGACATCTACCACACGAAGAAAGCTTAAATTCTAAATTTAATAGCCCCCTTAAACAAACATGTGCACATCAAAGCTGAAATTTTATATTTTTGGCAAGATTTTTATTAAATATATTAAAAATTGGGTAGGAATGAATTAGATGAAAGTTTTTTCTCTCTGTTTGAATCAAAGACCATTGCCTGGTATAGCAATGTAATATATCTACTGGTTACCCCGAGTGACGCCAAGTACTTCTACTAGTTTTGTGGTAAAAAGGGGTAAAAACTCAAATCGGTAATACATTCCAAGTTAGTGCGCCAGTCTTTAGCTGTGAATATGCTGATAAGTTGGACTAGTAGAAAGAAGCGGTGCACAAGAATAAATTCAAATCAAGGCCACTTGAACAACATGTGTTCTGTGAACTATGCTCGTCCGAGCGGAGCGTATTAAGCGTAGCATCACACATGGTTGTATTAATGTTAATCAAGGTTGAATAGCTTTAATGGCACTCTTAACAAGTTGGCGAGAGCATTCTATGTGCTTTACGTTGTGGTGCGCCTTCAATCGACAACACTCAATGAATTTTTAAGTAGCCAAGGAGAGTTAGCCTTGGGACTTTTTTTTTTACTGAATGCACCCGTGCCTGGAACGGTTCATTATCTTTTTAACAGACGGCGCGGTCAGGACCAAGGGCGAACATATTGAGAACAGGCTCAGCTTGAAAGGTGGAGGGGGAGGAGGGAGGGGCTATATATACAACACTTGGTATGCACTTTAAATCGAATAAGATAGTAGTATTTTTGATAATATATATATTTATAGCAAACACATCACTTTATTTCTATAAATGATTGCTTTTTACTTTCTTTCGATACCTTGGAGAGCAGTCCCCTAGTGGCGGACACTTAAGGATTTTAGGAAAAATAAAAAAAACTATTTCTAAAAATGTATCTTTATTTACGACTTAGATAAGTCAACAAACTTTAAAACCAAAATAAATAAACAAAAATGCAACTTCTCCATAAACATATTAAAAAACATAAATAAAAATTTGGTGAAAATAAACGCAGTCTCTGCAAGTGGCACCCTAGTACCGGACAGACTTCACTTTGAACCCCTAGCATCGGACAGTTTAAAAACATCTGACACCAATCACATATATAGGCGTCTAAACATTCTGGAATGTCAGTACAGGCTTCATGAGCCCACCCTTAGCAGCTGGAGCACTATATCCAGTCTTCGTCGTAGTCCTCTAAGCACACTACGCAAGTAGTTTTTTCTGTGTAAGATGATTCAATTAATAGATGATTTTTCTTAGCTTTCCCTTCATCTTTGTTTTTGGCCTCTACTACTTTGGCTTGTTTCCCCTTCTTTACAATTTTTACTTTGGCTTTTGCGCCTTTGCTTTGTTCCCTTCCTCTTCTATTGCAATCTTAAAGTTGGTTTTCATTGTTTTCTTTTCCTCCTTAGCATTCTTTTAATTATCTTTTTCTTCGACAGCAATTTTGTATGGGGATGATGTCAAAATCTCACTTCTTTCACATTTTCTTTTCCGAGCAGCTGATATTTTTTGCAGCATCTGGTAATGGAGACAATTTATGGACAATTTGAATAATATCTGGTTCAAAGCTAGTCGATGGCTTGGGATTGCTGATTCTTGTTTTGTTGGGAGAATCTTGAGGCCTCGTGGATTCTATAACATTTGGATCAGAGCTAGTCGATGGCTTAGGAATGCTTATTCTTGTTTCGTGGGTGGAATCCTGAGGAGAGCCCGTGGATTCTTTTGAGACCAAATCGCAAGTTGTGGTGGTGCTTTCAGCTATCGCTAAATCAGCGGCAGATAATGGATCCATTCCGCTGTTATCCGTAGTGCTTGAGGAAGTTCCTGGTTCTTATAATGGAATATTGGTCATGTCGGCTGCCAAATAATCCAGGTCGGAAAATAAATGTCTATCAAATGGGTAAATACCTGTGCATTTGAACCCAGATGCCACAATATCCATTCGAGCAACTTTTGTGAACGCTTCATTGACAAGACCAGCGATGTCGTAGTCGGTAATCTGAGATCCAGCATTTGCTCTCATCCACATGTCGCATCGTTGGTTATAGACATCTTTAAACAGTTTCATGAATGTTCTATCTAATGTTGGAGCTTGTGCGTGGTATGTGGCGGTGAGCTTATCAAATTAATGTTGTTTTCGTGACAAAAAATTATGATTGCCAATGTCTTGTGGCTGCAGTGGCCATCCAGTAGAATCCGCATAGGGTTCTCTTTAGTTGGGTGTGAGTGTTTTACAAACAGCTGCAACCATTGTAAGGAGAAATCACTATTCATCCAGCCTTTTGGCTGGGCCTCACCCACACTTTCGACAGGAGCATTAATCATGAGTCTATCATTCATTCTTTGCCTTGGAAACACGAAAAATGGCGGTATGAAGTGGTCGTTAGCGCCCATACAAAACAAGACTGTTATATTTTTGCCCTTCTCAGCATAAGTGAGCTTTCCTACTTGACGGACAGCCTTTGGAGCAAGAACTTTTTGTTGCGTATGCACACAGCTTACTCCAGTTTCATCGCAGTTGTAAATGTTGGACGGTGGAAATTTGTTCAGTGTTATTAGTCTTTCAAGATTGTCACTAAAGAGATCTACTTGTGGTACGGTATTGTTTTGTATTATCTATGGCTATTTTAAACTCATAATTGTGAAGTTTGGAGAAAGGGAAGAAAGGGAGTTGGGGGAACGTATCGATGGGAAATAACAATACATGTTTGGGATTCATTTGTTTACAAACATTGATTCGTTACCTTTTATTCATCTATGCTTAGTCCTATTTTAATAATATTGTAATTGTTTTACGTTTTCAGTTTATATTGTTCCTTTTTTTCCTTGAGCGATAGTTTATAATTTATTATTTCTAGGTTAGTTATCTTACTTATAATTCTATTTTTTTACCTTTAAGGCAATAGTTTGATTGATTTAATTTTTAGGTTAGGTATATTTTTTTTTCTTAAAACAAGTTTTTTCTTTTTCTTTTTTGGAATGCCTCGCAAACGTAATTCTAACTTAGCTAGGAGCTCATCGTGAGTCCGGGCAGCTAAAATTGCTCGATCCCAAGAATTCCCGTTCATGCCGAATTAAGGAGGCAAGAACAAGCGGAGCGACAAGATGCTTTGAGAGTTGATGAGACACCTTCTCAAAGCCAGGAAAGACTGGAGGAACCAGCCACCCACCAGGCTTCTATGAGAGCAGCTGAGAAGCCCCTTCAAACACAATTGCGTTTGGAGGAACAAGCCGAATGCCTGAGAGCTACTGAAACGCTCCTTCAAATGCAGATACGTTTTGATGTACAAGCTGAACGCCAAGCTGCTTTGAGAGCAACTGAGACGCCTCATCAAACGCAGCACCGTTTGAATGAAGAAACTGAACACCAGAGAGCTTTTAAAGCAACTGAGACGCCTCATCAAACGCAGCACCGTTTGAATGAAAAACTGAACACCAGAGAGCCTTAAGAACTACTGAGACGCCTCATCAAACGCAGCTCCGTTTAGATGAGCAAATGCAGCTCCGTTTAGATTAGCAAGATGAACGCCAAAGAGCTTTGAGAGCTACTGAGACGCCCCTTCAAATGCAGCTCCGTTTAGAAGAACAAGCCCAGTGGCAGGCAGCCATTAGAGTAACAGAAACTACACCACCTTCGCAGGCGAGAAGAATCGTTCATGCAGAAATGCAAACTGAACGCCGACGAACTTTTATGCTTAACAGTTGGTTCATATTTAATAATTCTGGATTTGAATACGATCCTTTAATTGATTAGAAAAATCATACTTTAATTGTTGTTAGTTTTATGAATAAAAAATGCCAGTATTGTGATGCTTTAAAATGGAAAGATGAGACCGCAAGGATGTGTTGTTCTAATGGCAAAGTTTCCTTTCCTTTACTTGGTGGACCCGAGCAACCTCTGAAAACTCTACATTTATATGATGCAAATGAATCACAGTGCTTTTTAAATAGAATTAGAAAGTATAACTCACGATTTCAAATTACATGTTTTGGAGTTGATAAGGAGATAAGAATGCCCGGGTTTCCGCCAACCTTTACCTTACAAGGTTAGATATCATCAAATTGGTTAACTTTTTCCAACAGAGAACGAACAGCATAGATTCTTTTAAATTTATTTTATGGGTGATGAAGAAAATTAAGTAAACCATCGTTGCCTATACATTCGAGGAGTTGAAAGAGATACGGTATTAAAAATTCAAAGAATGTTACATAACTACAACATTTTTATAAATACCTTTAAAACCGAAATAGAGAAATGGCCTCAAGAAGATTATAAGTTTGTCATCCATATTGATCGAACTCCACTTGGCAAACATGAGAGCCGCTATAATGCACCCACAATTAAAGAAGTTGCTGTCCTGGTGAGTGGCTACCAAGTCTCTTCACGAGAGAGTGTTACGAGCACACGATAATACACTTAAGTAGTCTATTATGGCCCATCAAATCAATTTGACCCCGTCGCTGATTGGCCGAAACTGGTCTCGTGACCACGCCTCCTCGCTCTCTGATTGGCTGCTATAAATAGCCTCCTTCCCCCACCCCTGACCTACTTTCCCCCCTCCTCTTGCCCACTCCTCTTGCCCCTCTCCTGACCTCCCCACTACAACCCCCAACCCTGACATGTTGGTGCTTGATGATTAATTATTAATGATTGTTAATTAATTATTGTTACTTACTTAATTAATTGATAGGATAGAGGTTTTGGAGTTTTAGGGCGTTGTAGTTTATTTTGGAGGGGGGGAGGGAAGCATGAGGCAGCGGCACAAACCTTGCGCTAGGGATATCGGGGGTTTAATGAACATTGGCTCTTCTACCACAAGGCCTCTGTCCCGGAACAAGCAGCATGAACCACTCGCTATGGCGATCGGTGGTAGAGTGTGTAATTGGTTCATCTGCCTTGAGACCCCCATCCTCCTTCGCAACCCTGGCGCCAGTCTACCGGTTCGACAAGACAAGAATAGATCATGACCTCAATGACGTAATCATTGCGTGTTATGTCGCAACCCTGGCGCCAGGTTGGCGGGCAGACAAGACAAGTTGAGACAAGAATGGTAATTGACCCTGGGCAACGGGGTTTTCCCTGGAGGCAGTATGTCGGTCTGACAAGACAAGAATAGATATTGACCCATTGACACGGGCAATGGGTTTTTCCCTGGCGCCAGGTTGGCAGGCAGACAAGACAAGTTGGGACTCGTAAGGGACAATAAGTAATTAAAACACAGATATTACAAATATACATATATTTATTAAACATAACAATTATACATTTTTACAGGAATTACGCAGTTATTCGTTCATACGTTTTTCTACAGTGACTCCTAGATGCGTTGGTATAAATTGTTTTTAGTTCACAATCCAGCATGTAATAGTCCAAACCGACGACTTGACGTGTATAGTAGGTAGCGCTGATAAGATCCAGGGTTTTTATGTGCGTTTCCACCGTAGGCTGTTCTAGGTCGACGACTTCCGCTAATTCTGTTAGCGTGTCGCATACATCTAAGACGAGTGTGTCGATCAAATCGTTGCAATAACGTGCGACGGGTGTCGTCCACATGTCCCGCCGGTCTGATGGCGACGTCGATGAGGTCCCACACCTCACAAAGACGTGCCCTGCTAGGTGCTAGATAGGCAACTCGTTTGATTCCAGCGTCTTGTTTCTCGTTTATGACGACCATACGGTCACCACACATGCGTCTCTGAGAGATTTCATGATTAGTCAGACTAATCTTCTGAGGAACGTGTTGCTGAAAAGCTTTGATATGACAGACTTGTAGCTGCCCAGTTCTTGCCACTCTGTAGGGTTAAATACTGTACAGTTCCCACCACATTTTTCTAGCTGGACATAGGGCGTAAAGTTGTTCTTGACGCTCATGCCGACAATGACCCGCTTGGCGTCGACTCCATCCAGAAGGAATAATGTGTTTAAAATACTGGTGACGGCGAGCGGCTTCACCGGCTTTGCTTTGCTGCCGCAAACGTGTTGAACTTCCATGCTGTTTAGCGAATATGGCCGGCACGCCGTCGGGATGCCCCTTTTATAGGCGCACGCCACCTGGACACGGCCTCTTGAAGGGCGACATGCCCCTACAGTCTTGAAAAACCTATTGTAGATCTCACCACCTTAGCGTCGTTGGCTGTATGATTGGTGGGTGAGAATAGGTTTTGGAAAGCTTTCATCGGAATGTTCTGGGCGTGATAGAGAAGGTACACGAGACAATAATGGCCGCAAACGTCTGAGGCGATTCTTTGAAGTTGTACCGTGCTATGGGACGTGAGAAAAGTGTTTTTGCGTATTAATGCCAGATGTGACTTTATACGTGGTGGAATACCATAACTGTCAAAGTATTCTCCCACGCCATTCTTGTCGATAAAGATGGCAACCCAATGCGTCCCAGGTTTTGGTGTGTGGATCGGTGTTGATGACTAGAGCGGCAGGTCGCGCTATTCTTGCGGGTAGTTGATCAGCAGGGAAAACACCCGACCCTACAGAACGGAACCATGGGCTTGTTTTCAGCGCACGTCTTATGGTGTGCGTGTCCATCTTCAATCATCCAATCTCGAGGTCCCCAGACGATAGAGGCAGAGCAGAAACTCCATACAGAACTATGTGCCATACATATGGTGCGGCCCAATTTAAGTGTTTTCAGTGACGAACAACCTTTGTAGTACAGATCTACGATGGGTGTAGAAGTGTATTTGACTGGAAACGTTTTCTTTTCCGACCCCTTGACGTAGACGGTTTCTGCACGCGTTGTGTCACGGGAGATGAGGGATTTGAGCAGGCTGTAATCCACATCACCACTATCCCAGGTCATACCATGCAGATTGTGGACTATTTTAGTCGGCTTTCTTTCTGGCATCGGTGGAAAGTTCCTAGATAGCGTATGGGGGTTTTAACACCCAATGTTGAAGTAATGTGCCACATACAGATAAAACACTCAGATCCTTGACGATAAACTCTTTGTGGTCGTCGATGAAGCTCTGTAAATCCACAATAACGTCCATGGCTTAAATCAAGGGTTAAGGGGCGGGAAGCCGTTTATATTAACTTCCATAATCGGCCACGACGTTTCTATCCTTGTCAATGGTGATGATGTTGTCAAACTCCCCGTAAACGACACAGTTGACGGTTTCGGTGAGAGCTCGGGTGAAGCTCACTTTGATGCTCAGAGAACCGTGCCTCGTCAAATTCCAATGCAATGTCATGTGGGCCGACAGATTAGCCGTGAGATGGTATCCCTTGGGGAAGGCTTCTCATGTGATGTTTCTACCCTCGTTCATGAAATGGATACCCGTTCCAGAAAATAGTGTGTGGTAGGACATGACATAGTGTCCGTTTGAAAAATCGGGCTGTAACGGTTTCGACGGTACTTGTTCCCCGTCCACGTACAGCGAGAAATGGTTCATGCCGTACGTTTGAAAGTTGAACGGGTTCTTGGCCTAACAACGAATATGAGAGTCCACCTTTATAGTGACGTAGATTCAGGACATTATGCGGAGACACTATTGAAAATTGGTGATGGACGTTTGGACACGGATGCTGAAGGTTGTATTTTACTTACAGGGGAATTCTGTAATTTGGTGGAAAATGATGTGGAGCTCATTGCTAAAGTTTACCCAGATTTACAACTTAATTTTAATTGTGATCACTGGTTGTGTGCAAGAGCAATTCTTGCATCAAAAAATGAAATCCTTAACAAAATCAACACTGGCATTTTGAAAGAGGTGCGGGGAGAAATAAAGGAGTATTTGTCAATAGAAACAATCATGGGCACAGAACAGAGCACTTCATATCCTGCTTAGTTTTTAAATTCTCTGGAGCTATCGGGTGTACCCTCTCATAAACTACAATTGAAACTAGGTGTACTAGTTATGCTTATGTGAAATTTAGATGCACCCCTATTATGTAATGGGACGAGGCTTCTGATTACACAATTAGGACAAAATATAATATGTGCCACCATTTTAACAGGCATGAGAAAAGGGGGAAGTGTAGTCATACCTCGAATCATAATAATCCCCACTGACCTACCATTTCAATTCAAAAGACTCCAGTTTACAATCAAACTTAGTTTTGCTATTACTATTAACAAAGCGCAAGGGCAAACATTGCAGGTAGCAGGGGTGCATTTGAAAGAGCCATGTTTTTCCCATGGCCAGCTATATGTAGCATGTTCGCGTGTGTCCAATGCCCAGAATTTGTATGTATTTGCGCCAAATGGAAGGACATAAAACATAGTATATAGGAGCGTCCTAAAATAATGATCTGTTCCAATGATTGCAACGGCCAAAAAAAGCGGAGTAAATAAGGGATGTTAATTAACTGTAGGTAAATATTAAGATTGAGTGGGATTTCCAATTCGTGGCAAGTCATAACCTATGACTCTACTGACACACACTCTACCACTTCTTTTTTACTCTTACACTTAATCCAATTTATATTGTGTAGTTTTCTTTATCTCTACCTGTATTGAACAACAACCTGAATAAGTTAATCGTTTTTATTTTCATACTTCCTGTGTCGACCGACATCCCGAATTTATTGACAAAATAAATATTAATGCAAGCGAAGCCACTGGAAAAAGCTAGTATTAAATAAAAAGTGTTATCTGCACTCAACATTCTGGTTTTAGCCCCACGGATAGTGTACCTGACTGTGCTACCCAGAATGTCAGAGTATAATCTACCATACCAGTTTCACTGATATTTTAATTTATACACACAGTTATTTTCTGTCTTCCTTTCCAGCGTGTGATGAGGTATACCTCAATTTTCTTATGAATGGACATATCTGAAAGATAGAAAACGCTACTAGATCTGCTTCTGCATATTCATACGTCATATCCTGCTAACTGAAGATGTCAGTTTTGATTTATATTATCAATCCCGATAGTATAATATTAATAATATAGTAAAATGTTTTCAATATTGACAGCAAAAATTATATTTGTATTTTCTAAAAGGTGCTCCAAATGCTATTCGTAATAAAAAAGATCAAGGTACTTATTTAACGTTTCTAAACTTAAATAATAATTTTTTTACTATATTTAAAAATTATAACTAGTTATTCTTATACTTGTGTTCAAATTTTAAGGTTTAGTTTAAATCATTTTTTATAAGTTTTGCTCCCAGTTTAAGATTATATGTTATTGATTCAATTCTTGTAAAACCACAAAATGTTTGATGTTGTTTAAGGATGGATTAAGTACGGAGTTTTTTAAGCTATATTCACAGTTTCTTGCCTACCCCATAAGGGAACGGTGGGGTCATGTATGTGTGTGTATTTATATATATATATTTACGTGTGATGAGTTAGTCTATTTATTAATTGTATTGTAAGACATTAAAGTTTTGGAGTTAACATGTCAATAAACAAAACCACTGCTGGGAATTTTTTTTAAAATTTGACTAGAAAAATTACCTCTCGCATCGTTTCTCTAGTAGACCAGGGTGCCCTATAGGTGCTTGTGCAGTTTCCTCTTTGAATACATCCATAGTGACTCTTCATTTAGGCTTTCTTCGTGGCTATGCTTCAGTAGTTTGTAGTATCATCTTCGAGTTCCTGCTGGCTTACTTTAGAGTAGTTTGTTAGACTAATATTCAAGTTCCTTAAGGGAATGGATCACCAAGAGAGATGAGCGTGGCAGGTTTCTAAGGTGATTTCTCTGTACCCGATTACTAAGAAAACTATTATATATATTTGAATCATATTTTCACAAATGTAAAGATCAATTCACTTACATGGCTTATGTTTTATTTACATCTATCCATCCAATTCAAATTTAAGTTTAAAAAAATAATTTAAGGAACACTGCATAGAACAAACTGGGCTTATCATTGAAATATGGAAAGACTTAGGCTACAACTGTTTTCATTATATTACAATAAACACATTTCTATATCATTTAGTATAATTTAACGCCAATTAAGAGTTAAATATTTGTAAACATCTTTGTTTAAATGAATTTTACACGATCATATTTTGTTGGTTTAATGGTTTGTTTTTTTAATCTTCAGACAAAGCATAAACCTAGTAAATACGATTGAGAATAATTATCCTCTCATGTTTCAATATAGATACTATTTTAAGATAAAATAAAATGGTACAGTTTTATTTTAATTCAAAAAAGTGTTATGGTGATGTATGCTGCGACCTATCGGTGTTAGGTTGAACAAGATGAGCCTCTCGTGAAAACTCAAGGCAGTGAGTGATGCCAAGCGTTGCACTATTTTTCACAGATGTTCGCGGGAAAAATATCAACTTGACTACGTTCATTTATGAAATCAGTTGTGTGAATACGATGTGTTTTGCAAGGAAAGCCGTTTCTGTAAAAAAAATCGAAGTAAATAAAATAGAAAACAATTTTATCTCTCAACCGCACGAAAGAAAAATAAATGTTCTACTCTTGTGAATTGGATTTTTTTAAATAGGTGTTATAAATTTACTATCGTTTCTGCATGGAAAATACAATTTTAATACTGTAATTTAGGATTCATTCATTTATTTCAAATTATGTGCGTAGAATACCTAATTAATATAATTACGGGACCCGCTTTGGTGACCGCATAATCTAAGCTACTACTCTTGCAATAAACTGGACTGCCGAGTTCGGGGTTCGGGGTTCAATCCCAGTTGGGTTCTATGAGGTTATTATCACTTAAATGCTATCCACTCAAATGTAAGTGTACGTCATCTAAAAGCAACCTTACTCTTCTTTAACACATTAGCTTAATTAGAACATCGGCGTAAAACCCACGCGGGCTAGGTTCACTTAGGTGTACTAATCAAACATTTTGGCCCTACCATCTGTTAACAGAGTCAATAATTTGCTATTAATAATACAGAGCTATCTAAATCATTATGAACTATTGGCAATTTCAACAATACACTTGTCACATTATATAAATGTATGGGAACTATTTTGCTATCAATTGAAAAGGTGTATAACGAAAGGGGAGTGGGGAAGAGGGCACTAGTGAACATTCCTTGACGACCACTCTTTTAAAATTAACAAAATTGACACTAGCCCATTTTTCATTTTGACAATTACTATTTAACAAAATAAATTCATCCCAAATATCATTTTACCTTTTCGCACTCCTCGGGTGCCATAGCATGCCAAGTCAGAGAGATGGAAATAACGTAAGCTTTAGAGAGGAAGGGTAGGGGGAACACAAATGCTAAGATGAGGATGTTACTCAACACATATAAGAAGCACTGTAAAAATTATTTCCATTAATTTTTTTTTGTTCATGTTACATTAGAAATTCTTCACTTCTTATTACCTTCGATGTTACCCGTATGTATAAAATAATAAAGTAGGGTGGATAGTAAATGCGGTAATTTAGAGAATGTGTTCCTACATTTGCGTGGAGGGAATGAGCAATCATGATGAAAAACATCTCAGTTCACGGGGTCGGGATTCAACCGAAATTTGTAGCACAAGACCTTAGTAAAATAAAAATTAAAAACATAATTTTAAGTTTGTTCATTGCAGAAGTTTTGATGAAGGACTTTGATTGTATAAAGTTGTAGAATGGATGTATTATTATATATAGTGTGTGTGTTTAAAATTATTAAATAGCTAGTGATGAACATCCCTGACACAAAAGTTATTGATAAGGTTATAAAATGAAAATGCTTCAATGTCAAGTGTGTAAGCCTATCAAATTTGGTCAAAATCGGTATAAATATATATATATATATATATATATATATTTATACCTATTTAATATTTATTCTGTACAAATGATTCATTTTGAAAAATAATTTTTTTTATTTTTGCAGAAAGTTGTTCTATATGCCATCTTAAAATTTTAATATACATAATTTATGCTGTAAAATAAATGTCTGTACATATTTTTCTGTAAAATCAATAGAAACAGCTTAAAGGTAATTTTAATACTTTATTAAAAAATATTTAAGAAGCATTTGAATCAAGAAAGGTTGCAGGGATTAGCTATGTTGTCTGTTGGTCTACTGCCCATAGATTATCCTTTGAGGAAATTGTAGACACTTTCACAGAGATCAATATTTATTTAGCCTCTATAAGTTTTAATATCGATAATTTACTATATATTTGTTTTAAATATTTATTAAATATTATTTTATTTTATTCAGATTAAGTATTTTTACATTACATTGAAAGTTTTAAGCAACAATTTGTCAACTTTGATGGCTGTAAATAATGCACTTAGGGTGGTTTTTCCTCAATGGATTTACACTCTTATCTCTCCATGCAAATGTGGGTGCACTTCTAAATTAAACCTACCTACCCTATATTAGTACGTATTTTAATCGAATTCCAATAATAAATGTCATTTTTTTTATAATCTCCAGTTATACATAAGATTTGAGGAGGGTGGGGTCTTTTTTTTCTTGGGGGGGGGGGCCACTATGGGTCCATTACTGCATATTCTTTGTACATGTTACAAGCTAATGTTGGTAAAGCAAGTTTTACAATAGGATTTTTAGTGTATCTTTAAGTTTATATTAAAATAATAATAATAATAATAAATATCTGGATGATGTAATATAAGAATGAAAAGTAAATAACTCAATTTCTTATTTATGCTTTATACGCATATGTGTCCCCCACTTTCCTTTTAAGGGCTCTAACAATTTTAAACGGAGGTCTTGACATCTGACCCCCAATTTTCTATGTCCATGAAAGAAAAGATTAAAAAATAAAAAAGTTGTTATGTTAATTGATACCATTATTATTATTATTTTTTGAATTTTTATATTTTCCATCTTAAGTGATTAGATGACTGATGTATGAATCTCTTAAAGAAAATTAAGTAACCATTGAGACGCTCAGACACTGTCCTCACCCATCAGAGCTTGGGTTAAGTCAGACGTTGAGGAAATGATCTACATTCCACGGTGTGTCTGTCGATAGTTTTATATCCAGTGTTACTTATTGAGGGTGGACTGGGAGGGAGGGGAGGGTTGATAGGACGGGGTATTACCACCAATTTCTCCTCCCTCTTCCCCCATTGAAATATGCCTTCCTCCAATTTGTTAAACTCCCCTCTGATATACTCGAGTTTGAAGCTGAAAGATGGTTTGCATCAAACTTCAAATGGGTTCTATAACAATCTATTATTATTTTTAAATGCTTAAGGGTCACCCCAAATAGCTTTCAGTGCCATTCCATTTTCAAATATTTTCAATTGGCTTGGAGTCAATCCCTTAAAAACTCTTGCAAAAATATATATTTTTACAAACTACCTCGACCGACACTAATAAAGTTTCGCCGACACTCTTGGTAGTCGTCACAGTAGTATTGCTTTTCATGGTAACCTACTACCTGTTTGAATAAAACACATAAATTAATTACCCTAATGAGCTAGGAATGAGAACGGTGACATTTTAGATAGAATGTATCCACATTTGCGTAGATTGAAAGTGGGGAACCATTTTATGGTAAAAATACCCTTATTACACTCGACTGGGATTTGAGCTTCAATATTCCCACCACCAGAAATCCGGTCTAATAGTATGTATTACCCACTGTGTTTAACTGACATGCTGAAGACGGGGAGATTATGGTTCTATTCCGGTTGGTGCACTCAAGTGGTTTTCCTTAAATAATTTTCCTCTCTCACTCCACAAAAATATGGATGCACTTCTTAATTTAACCTTCCTGATGCCCAACACATTAGAGTAATTAATACATAAGCGTTAAGCCCGAACAGGTCGTAAGACGTGGTGCTATAAATAAATTAATAAAAATTGCGTGTTTTGAACCATTTTAAGAGAAAAAAGCCTCAGTACACTCTACTGGGATTTGAACCCCAATCCCGTCACCACCAAACCAGTCCAGTGAGAAAGTCGAATGAAATATGTTTTCTTCCATTAAGTAAGAAATATAAAGAAAACCATACTACTGATTATTAGAGTTCAACCTATAAATAAAACACCAGATTTCTGCGAAGTAAGTGAATGGTCTTTGATAAAAGCTCACTCTGGCCTTTCCCTTCCAAGAAACTTGACCCATATAAACAACAGACTAGCTCGCTCCCCCTTCACTCTGTATAACAAAAATTTGACAGTTATGACAACACCGCAACTCTAGCTCCGTGTCGGTTAAACAGTCCAAATAGTTCAATATAATATGGACGTTTCTTAGGGGACGTTTCTTAGGAGTTGCGCTGATAGCTCTTCTCAAGTTCCACAAGGTAGTTCTTCCACTTAAGAGTGATTCTCCACTAATTTGTTAGTCTCAAATTATAATTCCTATTTGATGACTCTACAGTAGTTGTTAATCCCTCTAAATTAACCGAACAAGGGCGGCCAGTAACAAATTAGTTTTCACTCAAGTGGCTAGCAAAATGGCTCTTCAGTAGCTTGATAACCTTCGTAATACTTTATGCAAGTAGCCCCAAGAAGTCACTTAGTCCTCTCTTGATATGTAACATGTACTCTACTGATACAACTCACACATACTAAACAAGGTATCTTAACCATTGGCCAGTAGATCGTAGGGTAAGAGAAACAACACGATTTTGCGAGGGGGGATGGATGAAGAGGATCAGGGGTCGAGAGATCCTCTCTCTAATTAGGGTGTTGGGGGGTGAGTATGGGGACTCCCAAATATGTAAATTGTACAATGCTTGTTTTCTGGACACACAAACACAATTTGGTTCAGAGAGCACTGATCACTTTCTGGAGAACCACAAGATCAACTAACAGTATGGGTGGTTCAGAAAACTATCAATTCGAAAGCACAATTTTAGTCACCCTGGTGGGAGTAGATGAAAAAATGGGTTGGACTCGTCTAGTCTGTATTCTTGATGGCAATAAGGTTTGGGTTTAAATCCCATCTGGGTGAAAATGAATGGTTTTATTAAAGTAATCTCTAACTTTTCAACCATATAAATATGGGTGGACTTAATCTAAATTCTACATTCCTTATCCTTACTATGTTAGTAATATTTAATATTGGGCGTCAAGGCTACAGCAGTCGTAGCCCAGTAGTGGTAAGAATAGCCAGTACTAAAGTACTGTTGCCCAGGGAACTCCTGAATGTACTAATCGGATATACTTTCCGTGGAGACTCTTTCCATGTCCCGATGAGATGAGGTGATGGTAATAGTGTGTATGAGGGTGTATAAACAGTGGATTCACTTAAACCTAACCTGAGTCTAACTAACCAAACCCTGGTGACCGTGAGGTTAATTCCTCTTTCGGAAAAATTATACAAGGTACAGTACAAGCAGGGAATCGACCCTGGGGCCCCTAGACCTGTAGCTGGGCGTAATGACCATTATATCACGGAGCCAAATACCATGATAGTGTAAATATTCGTTTAGCTTGGACTGGTATTATAATGCATTGATTGAAAAAAAGTTGTTTAGCTAAGAAGAAAATGTTAAAATAAATAAATATTGAACATTTCAACTTAAACTCAACTTTCTTGTGTATTAAAGAAATTGATATAATAATATATCATATAATTAAATCAATAGGAGAGGTGAATTACATTTTTTGCTCCAAAATGAAGTAGAATAAAATATATAAAATATTGCCAAAGATGAAAAATGGAATAACATTAGTTTTACTTGATTAAGTTAGGAAGAAAATATTTCATACATTCGTATAGACATTATTTATATTTTTCATTAAATAAAAATATTAATTTAAAGCACTGAATTAAAGTCAAAAGTTAGATCCTAAGCAAATAAAATGGGTAAACTAAAAATAAACTTGTTGCTTAGTTTCATTATTTATTACTTATTTTAAAATTTTAAGTCTGTAAAATTAATAATCTCCAACGTGGATAAATATTTGTTCTATATTACTGTTGCATTTGAAGTGTCCATTATTCGTTTTACAAAGTGTGCCTTCATTCTGCAAACCCTGCTTTCATCTACGAAACTCACCTTCGCTCTACGAAGACTGCCTTCTTTCTGCAAATTATTCCTTCGTTCAAAAATCCTTCCTTCGTTTGCAAACCCTGCCTTCGTCTACAAAGCCCACCTTCGCTCTACAAAGCCCACCTTCGCTCTACGAAGACTGCCTTCGTTATGCAATCATTATTTCTTAGTTCTGTCATACCCTCCTTTATTCTACAAAGATTGCATTCATCCTGAAAAGCCTGACATCTAATTTATACTTTTAGGTGAGCTATTCATTCTGGAAAGCCTTAAACTTGATTCATAGATATCCATATGAAAGCTATTCTGAAAAGTTTACCTCCTAGTTCCTAATTTTTAAAGTGTTATTTGCTTTGAAAAGACTGTCACCTAATTCCTACTTTGAAACATGTAATAATTCTGAAAAAGTTTAGCACATAATTTATTCATTCAAGTTTTAAAAATAGCATTCAGGAGGATATTTATATCGCAATTTGTTAAACAAATCTGTTGTTTTATATTATATTCAACCAATAAACTTAATACATTTGTTTCTCAATGTTGGTTTTCTAAAGGGGGGATGACATCGAATTTATTAATAACTAATATTGAAGTATCAAGCGTTGCCCGAGAGATTTTTCTATGGTAAAAAGAGTAAAAAGGTTGTAAAAAGTCCACAAAAGTAAAATTGGTAGAAGTGATTAAAAGGGTAAAAAGGTCAATAAGAGAAAAAAGGGCCAAACATTTATATTTTAGGGTAAGGTGAAAAATATTAAAAAGTAAATTCAATCCAAAATACTACAGGCATATTTTTAAACCTCATTTATCTCGTTTATACTTTCTAGCCCGTTTATCCACCACATTTATGCTTTTGAAATCACTTCACAGTTTAACCAGTTTACCCTTTTTACCGTTTCACACTTGTCACCCCATTTACCCTTTACATCCTATTTACTCTTTTATACCCCGTTTACCATGTTAACCCATTAACTCTTTTATACCCCGTTTACCCTTTTTACTCAATTTGCCATTTTACCCTGTTCACCCTTTTAAACCTTTTTACTGTTTATACAAAATTTACTCTTTTTAGGCTTATAAGCCTTTTTTGACTTTTTGGCCTTTTTTATTGTAACCCTATTAACTTTTATTCCCTTTTTATTCTATTAGATTAATTACTTTTGAAATTTTTACTATCCATCTTTTCCTCCATTTTTATCCTTTTTACCTTTTTTCTATTGCTACGCTTACTGCCGATTTTCACTCCTATAATATGTTTGATCCTTTTTACACCTTTTGCTTAACTTTTTTTTTACAATTTTTTAAAAGTAATTGATATTTATATGTTATTTTTTTTACTCTTTTCGTACTGTTTATACTTTAAAATTAAATATTTGACAGCCTAGGAAAAATATTTTAGTAAAAAGGTATAAAAAAAGGTGTAAAAAGGGCAAACAAATTAAAAAGAGTAAAAAGGATAAAAAGTAGATATAATCAATTATTTAAAAGGGACTAATAGGGAAAGTAAAACTGCTTAGATTTGTAAAGAGGATTTAAATGGTAAAAGGGCAAAAAGAGAAAAAAGTGAAAAATGAAACAATGGTAAATGGCAAAAAGAACAACAAGGGAAAATGGTGCATAAAGTCCAATAAAGGTAAAAAGATTAAAAGTGCGAAAAAGGGCAAATATGATTAAAAAAAAGGATAAAAGTAAATATAATTAAATAAAAATAGTCCAAGGAATAAAGGTGTTAAAGGGGTAAAAAGGATAAAAATTGTTAAACGTCCCAAAGGATAAAATGTGCTGAAGGAGTAAAGGGGATAAAAATGTGTACAAAGTGGCAAAAGAGAAAAAGGGTAAAAAGGTAAAAAAAAAAAGTAGAAAGTGTGGAAATGGTAAATGATAGTAAAATAAAAAAGGTTAAGAGGCTATATTTGAAATTAAATCTAATCAAATTTTAAAATTCCAGCTTTCAGGGGAACATTTTCATGCACAAGATCTACCATAAAACATTTTGCTTAATTGTCTAAAATGTAATCTTAAATATATCTCGTGGCGTTAATATATATTAATTTTTTCGATTTTTAAATAAGTTTAAAAAATTAAATGCAAATTTAAATATTCAGGTTTTGAGGTGCACATGTTCGTGTATAGTGGCTACCAATATTATTAAATTTCAGATCACTGTTTGGGGTAGAAACACAAAACTCATGATTGACATACAAACTCTTCGTTCTATTCATATGAATACTTACTTTACGGAATTAGGAACTTCGAAGGATGTCATGTTTACAAAATTACGCCACATATACTTAATTACTTTATCGCTATTTTAGAGGTAGAGAAAGTATTGTGATCGTCAAAAAAAAAATCGAACTCGAGATTTTGATTAATATCGACGTTTCATGACGCCCCGAATCCGAAAAAAAAAAGTTTTTGAATTTCCGTCTGTCTGTACCTCCAACTAGAGCCAAACTATTTAACCGATTGGGCTAAAACCTGGCAAATAGGGTTTTCATAGGGTTTCACCAAGGGATTTTTTAAATTGGATATCTAACCCTAGATTAAGGGTAGTTTACCGTAGGGTAAAAAGAAAAAAAAGTCAATTTTCTCAAAATCACCTCTAACGATTTTGATTAAGTTTTAGTTATGAACATCTATAAATATTTCAAACAAAATGGCTACTCTCAATATTTTAGCCAAACGAATTTAAAGTTCCAGTCTGATGCGTAAATTCTTATTATTTATCATATCTCACTAACTCTTTGATATATGAAACTACTTATAATTTCAAATATGTAGATCTATTTATAAAACAAATCTTTTATTTGAAACATATTCTTATAAAAACGATAACTTTCAAGCTTTATGCTATTTTATATATATATTTTAACTTTTTGAACACTAAAGGTAAAATATTGCGACCATAAAAAAAATTTAGCCCGAAATGTTAATGGATGTCAACGTCTCATTACCCCGCGAATTCAAAAAAGTGGTTTTTGCAATGCCAACTATCTGTTTATCTGTTTACCCCTAAAATTAGGAGTAGATTAATAAAAAGCGAAAAGAATTTAAAACGATTTTCTCAAAATCAGCTTTAACGATTTAGATTATAATTAGTTTCTAAGCGTTGATTGAGATTATAAATAAAATGGCTATTTCCATTTGCATATGAAAATTAATTTTAGGGTATTTTATAGAAGCAAAAATTTCTGTATTTCCACAAATACTTGAGATGGTAAATAACTTATTATTTCAAAATTGTCGTACTAATAAAACTAAAACACTTTTATTCAAAATACATTTTTATAAAACCAATATTTTCTGAGATATTGACAAATATATTAATACTATTTTGTAAGCTGTAGTTGTAAAGAGATATTACTTAAGTTTTAAAGCAACAATTTTCCAATGCCATAGAGTAATTAAATATAAGTAAGTCTTTCAAAAAGTTTGTTATTTTTCCTTTAACCTCTTAGGAGAAATGTTTGTACAACATAGAACTATCTTCTTCATTTTAGACTCAATAGTCAATATTTACATTTTTTACTGGCCAAAATGTATAAATGGGGAATTGAATAGCAATGCGATAACCTGAAGATGTGAAACACCAAATAAAATGTTAAAATTTAACCAGAATTCGAAATTTTAGTATGAGATGTTGACCCTTGTTGACCCAAAATTGGTCATTTTTATCGACACAAACATACAAATGAGGACATTCTTTAAAAATAAATCTGTAAAATTGAAAACCGTTAATCAAAAAATGTTTCACGTAAGAGTAGTGCAATTTATGCTTGGGTTTTCTAGTGCATATTATTTTGTTTCACATGTATTACGAATTTTGAATAAATATCTCAATTTTTAAACATTAGAGCTGTTACCTAGACCCATTAGCAACCATTTGGCAACATATGAAAGTTTTATTTAAAATAATAACAATTTAAACAATAATTTACATGGGCTCAAAAATCCACCAGGTGTTGTGTTGAAAATCATATTAAACAAATGTGCAGTACTATCATGTAAATGTTTCGAAACATGAAACATGTTCTTAAGTCAGCTAGGTTAGTCTGGAAGAGACAATCACTCTTTCTAACAACACAATGACAGTTTCACAACATCGAATATTGACAAATTTAACCTAAAATGTTGACTATCTGAGCAAATTACTTTATAAATATCTAGTCAGATAATTATTGACTACAGAAAGAAAAGAGTCTAATGGGCATCTTTGGAATTGATACAAAGTTGTCTGCTACGTTACATTGAATACAGACATAAAAAAAATAAGTTAAATTTAATATTGTATGGATATTTCGGGGAACACAAGAGTTTGACTCAAAGACCATAGGTTAAACTCCCGCAGGACTATTAAATGTCGACACAACTACTTGTTAATTAAAATCATATAACATTCAAAAGAAGTCTAGAGAAACCATAATTATATTCAATTAAATAATTTGGAAAATATTTAAACTCAAAATAAATCCATCAGGAAAATTTTACGTTACTTTACCAAACATTAAAAATAAGAAAACATCGTCAAAAGATGAGTTTACATAAATATCTAAATTCAGACAATTCAAATAAAATACTTCAAGCAAAAATTAGTTCAAAAATATGGCGATATGATATATTCAGTGAACTCGCTGACACTAGCACCTGATATACGGTAAAAATAATTAGGTGTCTAATTACAAAAATTAGTATTCCAAATAATATTAATTTTAGCAAATAGTTTAGGCCTACGTTGCCTATTCAGGTTTATTCCAATAATTACGTTACTTTAATTTCAAAATTTAACCAGCCATAGTTCAAGTCTTTTAAAATAATATCGATGAAATAAATATATCGTCAATACGAAAACATCCTGAAAATGTCCAAGTCCAGGACCGAACTTATCCTAATGGCATCTAATACAATAGTCCAGGACCGGACTAAGTCTAACGGCGTCTAATATAATAGTTTAGGACACGACTTCTCCTGAGGGCATCCAGTTTAATAGTCTAAGACATGACTTCTCCTGAAGGCGTCTAATGTAATAGTCGATTCGTCTTCAGATTTACCGAGCTTAAATAGTGTTTCTAGTCGCCTAGGGTTAAAAAGGGAGGGGGGTCAATATACGTCGGTGGCATCCCATCGGCCACTTCGATGGATTAAAATCAGCACGCACAACATCGATCAAGCTTGGAATCACTGGCCTCTCTTCATCACGTCCACCAGTGTTGACAAAAGATCCCTTTGACCAGACAAACGTCGGTGACATACCACATCACGCGTTGCCCAGGTGGAAGACTCCGTCTTGCCTGCAAGAGGTAGGTAAGTCGTAATTCCAGTATTTTTGTGAGCGTCATTCCGAGTCCCATCGGAATCACTTGGCACATCGTCCTACTCTTCGATTTAGGACGCGGTGAGTATAGTTCAGTTTTGAAGGTTTTTCTAGCCAGAAGATACAAAAGGTAAGTACATCAACATTTTATTGATTGCATGGAGATTAGTCTTGTTTGATATTCCTTAGTATTGTAGACGGAGACTGATTCTACATTGGACTACCATAGATAAGCTTATCATTGCAGCAAGTTTATTAATATTGCGGTTTAATACGGAGTGGGTAGTGTGACTTGGAGATAAGTATGGAAGGTGGTATGATGTAACATCACCAAATGTTAAAATCTCTCCTCCCCCCCTTCACAAGAGGCAAAAGAAGACCTGAAGCATCCATCATCTGGAAGACGGTCCATCGTCTTAGTTGAAGTTGATCCATTTGACTTCATCTTCACAATCAGCTAGGAGAAGAACCATCATCTTCTTCTTCAGCGTTGAAATGTCCAACATCTAGACAGTACGCTGGGGCCACCGACGTCGAGTGCCAGATACAGAGATACAAGGAAAGGTAGGCGCGACTAGATCCACTATATATGAAGTTTCTCTCAACTATGCCTGTGGCGATATGTTGTACACTGAACTTCACTATCAGTTACATAAAATTATGCGAGTATAGAACGAACTTATTCTGTCTTCTATTCTTCATCTCTTGATTCACAAGAGTTTAACAAAGTTACAATATGAAAACTAAAGTTTTCAATCCTGATCAAACCTTATAACTTACTATACGATTACCAAGGAATCATGCTGAAATGAATCAGGGGAGCGTTTACCCCTTCACCAAACCTGGAGGGTTACTGGATAAAGGTCTGGTATTATAAGTACCTTTTATTACTCTTTATCACTTCCTAGGTCAGTTTCCCTCTTTTTCCAGAAGATACAAAAGGTAAGTACATGAACATTTTATTGATTGCAGGGAGTTTATTCTTGTTTGATATTGCTTAGTATTGTAGACGGATTCTACATTGGACTACTATAGAGGAGCTTACTATTGCAGGAAGTTTATTAATATTGTGGTTTCATACGGAGTGGGTAAGGTGACTTGAAGATTAGAATGGGGGTTGGTATGACGTAACATCACCAAATGTTACAGAGCGAGAAAGTTCGTGCGTAGTTCTGTACCATTTATTTAAGCTAGTTAGAACCAGTCTACTTCAACTCACTTTATCTCTATTAGTAAGAGTATAATGTTATTCTCCCATCTGCGTCTAGGTCTTCCAGGTAGTATGTTCTCATTGGGTTTGCCTGTCAATATCTCGAGCGTGGTTATAGTTGTATAGTTTAAAATAATGATAATAAAAAAATCCATTTTCTTGAATGTATTTTTTTCAAATAAAGCATGTGCTTTTATGTACCCCAAGCTTTAATTACTACATAAATACCAAATAGAGCACTAACAAACATTTTATTTTTCTATATCATCAATGATAAAAAATAAATAGTATGGTACTCCGCACGAACTTTCCCGCTCTATTGTTTAAAAATTGAGATATTTACTCAAAACTCTTAGTACATGTGAAACGAAATTATATACACTAGAAAACCCAAGCATAAATTGTACTATAACTTCGTAAAATATTTTTCTAGTCCCGATTTTAAATTTTATAGTTTAATTTTAAAGAATATCCAAATTTGTAACTTATGTTTGACCAATATAAGTTATTGATTTTGGGTCCACAGGGCTCAACACATACTAAAATTTCGAATTTCAGTTAAATTTTTAACATCTTATTAGATGAATCAAATAGCCAAAGCTATTATTTATGAATTTTAGTGAGGATTACTCCATCTAAATATCACCTCATGAAAATTGAAAAATGACACCTGGACACAGGACAAGGTCCCGGGATCGATTCCCGTGTCTAGGTTTCATTTTTCAATTTTAATAATATATTATTGGGTGTTTCACATCTTCAGGTAATTGCATTGCTATTCAATTCCTCATTTATAAATTTTGACCAATAAAAAATAATGTAAATAATGACTATTGAGTCAAAAATTAAGGAAATAGATCATTGTAGTACAAACATTTTCCCTAAGAAGTTAAAGGAAAAATAGCAAACTTTTTGAAAGGCTTAGTTATATTTAATTACTCCATGTCATTGAAAAATGATTGTGTTAAAATTTAAGTAATATCTCCTTAATATATTTGCCAATGTCTCAGAAAATATAGATTTTATAAAAATGTATTTCAAATAAAAGTGTTTTAGTTTTAATAGGAATACAATATTTCAACTATAAGTTATATATCATCTCAAATATTTGTGGAAATACAGAAATTTCCGCTTCTTTAAAGAACATTTTCATAGGCAAATAGAAATAGCCATTTTATTTATAATCTTAATCAACGCCTAGATACGAATTATAATCAAAATCGTTAAAACCAATTTTGAGAAAATTGTTTTTATTTTTATTTTCTCTTTTTATTAATCTACTTTTAATTTTAGGGTTAAACAGACACACAGACAGACGGAATTGCAATAAACATTTTTAAGGTTCGCGGGATAATGAGATGTTGACATCCATCAACATGTTGGGTTAGATTTTTTTACGGTCGCAATATTTTACCTTTAGTGTCCAAAAAGTTGTAACCTTGTTACAAAATGAAAGGAAAAGGTTTGTTTTGGCTTATCGATTCTGTCCCCGTTTGGCTGGTCTACAACGAGGCTCCACACTACGTACACATCACGGCTCGAATTGTTTCCAACTGAGCGGGGGGACCATGGCTCGACGTCCGCCCCTATGTGTGCCTCACTCCAAAGAGAAAAAAGAGACGATGGACATGAGCAGATCCGTGCGCGCCGACAACAGTGTTGTGATATCGACGGTCGGTTGAACAACGTGCAATTTGAATTATACCCAGACTGTGTGAGAGTGTTCCAGAACTATGCACTCCCCTCCCCCCTTTTCCTGCTTGCTTCCCGCGCTGTGAGAACACGTGATTCAACTTATGTGTATATAATGGCAGGACTCTATAGCCAAGACACACATTTCTCCGCGTGCTCTTAGGTGAGACACTTAGTGTCAAATAAGATTTAGTTTATTTATATCAAAATTCTGTTTGGCTTATGATGGATTCTAAATTACTGTTTAGGCGATATCTGCTTAAGATTTAACTTTGTTTATCCTAAATTGAGGCTGCGGAAATTTTATTAGAGATCATGGTATCGCAGTTGGGCTTAAAGAAATTATTGTATAGGCTAACGCATCTCATCCGCTTCACGGATGTATTTGAGACTTTTAACACCGCCATTTTGATATGTGGGATATTTGTTAAATTGTACCCTTTTGGTACTTTATTAGAATCATGTTGAGTGATTGTATTACTTGTCGTTATTGGGGAATTACATTTCTATAGATCTGAACTTGGTTAGTAAAACCTGGGGCCGCGAGCCCGCGCTCTCAGTTTATTAATTTTGTTAGTAGTTAGGTTACTCAATTTTAAAGGTCTTTTTAATAATGGATCTTTGTTCTACTTTTGGGCTTTATAATGACTGTATAGATAAACCTTTTTCTAGGGCACTTTGTCATTTACGTTTGTTGCCGGAGAGTCGCCGATGGCGACTAGTTTATGTCTTTATGATTGTTTTTAGTCTGCAGGTTATTGTTTCTGTCTTCAATTATTATCATTATACATGACATATCTGTACTGAAGGTCAATTTAAATGTATGTTAATATTGAGGGTCCCTTAGCCGGCCATCTTAGAGCTTGGGGTCGTGCCCCAAATCATTTATTTTAGTATTGTTAATTATGGCCATATTGTATTGACATCTGCGCCTAACGCTGGGCTTGTCTTGCTCTTTCTCTCTTCGAGTATTGTTTTTGTTGGAATAAAAAAAATCTCTTGTGATCAACCTGACTTTTATTTATGGTATAATAAAAAGGGGGGTTACAAGAGAGAATCTGCGCCAACCTTCTCTCTTTGAGGGGGGTGGGGCATGCTATAGGATCTTAGGAGTGAAAGTAGGGACCTCCCATCTGGAGTATTTGATATAAATTGATCTTTGTACTGATTTGTGTTTGTTTATATTTCATGACGTCTGTGACCATGGCGACCGCTCCTGAAGCTATCAAGACAACTTTCACCTCGACTAAAACTGGTGTCTATCACCTGAGCCGGGACCAGTTAGTGGCTGAGCTGACGTCAAGGGGCGTCTGCTCTTCCTCCCAATGCTACTGTGGGTGAGCTCAGATCTAAACTGTGTGGGGAGATTAGCGGGACTGGGGAGGCTGAGACTGACTTAGGTATGGACAGGAATGAGAGCAAGAATCCACCCCTCCTTGTGTCGATCGTTCGCCCCCTGTTCCCTGCATTAGTTAAATGTCAGAATAAGGTACTTCTGAAGATTGTAAGTCGCAACCCTGTTCCATTCTTGCTAGGGGACAAAGTTGTTTGTAAGTGTTTCCCTCTAAGCTTGGCTGCTGACAGGTCTTCGGCGAAGATGGCGTACAAGTGGAGTGGTCCCTGGTCAATAGAAAGATTTCTCACACCCGTTTCTGTAATGTTAAAAGGAGTAATCGACCCGTCTTTGACGCGTAGATCGCATGTCAGCCATCTAAAGGCTGTGGAGTAATGTGTCATTTGACCTTCTTTTGTGTGGTGTATTTGTTTAGGTATATCTTTATAATTCAATTTACATTAGTTTTGCATAAGTACATAGTTATGGGGTTTATATATTTGTATATTAAATGAAATTAGGGAAGGGGCTCACCCTCCCATGTTTTGTGTTTTGTATTGTCTTACGGTAGGGTATAGACGTAATTTCGGCCAGAAATTTGTGTTTGACCTTTGGATATGAAGCGTGTGTCCCATCCGAAGGATATTGTGCATAACATTCACCCCTCCAACAATGGACTACCTCCTACCATGTGTGAAGTAGCAGACCCAACTTTCCTCACCCATGGAAAGCCGCCACTGATCAGTGAGTTGTGGGTTACTCTGTAGCTCATGCTGGTAGACAATGTTGGCGCAACGAGACTGTGTAGTAGCGATCAAGACTGGTGTTTCTTGCTCAGAAACATTATGGGTAATGTGGTGATAACGCGTGGACTTTGTGTTCTCAGATACTTCCCCTATCTCGTCCCCCGATTCTTCCCTCTCCTCTTTTTCCCGTCGCTCTTCTGTGCACTGGTCGACAATAGAATATCGCTGAACTGGGCATGGCGAAACCCTGCCTGATGGTGAGATTGCTCCACCATGCGTGCCGATGCCACCACCCTGCCAAACTCGGATTGACGGACTGTTGAAGTGGGCGTGCGAAAAGGAAGTCAGCCTCGGAGTCCAGTCGTTCAATGTCTCCTGGACCTGTGACAGGCCACCTAACCAGGCCCACCAGAGCCGTTGCCTACCTCCTAGTCAGCGGTGAATCTCGGGGAAGCCTCACCGCTTGTTCACTTAAGGCTGAGGACGTCTTTCATCTCCGTCCGAAAGGGGACATTGTAACCTTGTTACAACATGAAAGAAAAAAGTTTGTTTTGGCCCACCAATTCTGTCCCCATTTGGCTGGTCTACAACGAGGCTCCAAACTACGTACACATCACTGCTCGACTTGTTTCCAACTGAGCGGAGGGACCGTGGCTCGACGTCCACCCCTATGTGTGCCTTGCTCCAAAGAGAAAAAAGAGACGATGGACATGAGCAGATCCGTGCGCGCCGACAACAGTGTTGTGATATCGACGGTCGGTTGAACAACGCGCGATTTGAATTATACCCAGACTGTGTGAGAGTGTTCCAGAACTATGCACTCCCCACCCCCCTTTTACCTGCTTGCTTCCCGCACTGTGAGAACACGTGATTCAACTTATGTGTATATAATGGCAGGACTCTATAACCATGACACGCTTTCTCCGCTATTCTCTAGGTGAGACACTTAGTGTCAAATAAGATTTAGTTTATTTATATCAAAATTCTGTTTGGCTTATGATGGATTCTAAATTATTGTTTCGGCGATATCTTCTTAAGATTTAACTTTATTTATTCTAAATTGAGGCTGCGGAATTTTTATTAGAGATCATGGTAGCGCAGTTGGGCTTGAAGAAATTATTGTATAGGCTAACGCATCTCATCCGCTACACGGATGTATTTGAAACTTTTAACACCGCCATTTTGATATGCGGGATATTTGTTAAATTGTACCCTTTTGGTACTTTAGTAGAATCATGTTGAATGATTGTATTACTTGTCGTTATTGGGGAATTAAATTTCTATAGATCTGAACTTGGTTGGTCAAACCTGGGGCCGCGAGCCCGCGCTCTCAGTTTGTTAGTTTTGTTAGTAGTTAGGTTACTCAATTTTAAAGGTCCTTTTTAATAATGGATCTTGGTTCAACTTTTGGGCCTTATAATGGCTGTATTGATAAACCTTTTTCTAGGGCACTTTGTCATTTACGTTTGTTGCTGGAGAGTCGCCGTTGGCGACTAGTCTATGTCTTTATGATTGTTTTTAGTCTGCAGGTTATTGTTTCTGTCTTCAATTATTATCATTATACACGACATATCTGTACGAAGGTCAATTTAAATGTATGTTAATATTGAGGGTCCCTTAGCCGGCCATCTTAGAGCTTGGGGTCGTGCCCCAAATCATTTATTTCAGTATTGTTAATTATGGCCTTATTGTATTGACATCTGCGCCTAACGCTGGGCTTGTCTTGCTCTCTCTTTCTTTGAGTATTGTTTTAGTTGGAATAAAAAAAATTATCTTGTGATCAACCTGACTTTTATTCATGGTATAATAAAAAGGGGGGTTTACAAAGTTAAAATTTATATATATATATAATTGCGTATAGATTGAAAGTTATTGGTTTTATAAGAATATGTTTCAAATAAAAGATTTGTTTTATAAATTGAACTACATATTTCCAACAATAAGTAGTTTCATATCTCAAAGCGTTACTGAGATATGATCAATAATAAGAATTTACGCATCACACCGGAACCCTAAATTCATTTTGCTGAAATATTGAGAGTAGCCATTTTGTTTGGAATATTTATAGATGTTCATAATTGAAATTTAATCAAAATCGTTAGAGCCGATTTTGAGAAAATCGAATTTTTATCTTTGGGTCCTTCAGTAAACTACCCTTAATTTTAGGGATAATTATCCAATTTCAAAATCCCTCGGTGCAATCCTAAGAAAACCCTGGATACCAAGTTTTAGCCCGATCGGTAAAATAGTTTAGGCTCTAGTCGGAGGTATAGACAAACAGACGGAAATTCTAAACATTTTTTTCGGATTCGGGGTTGTCATGAAACATCGAAATTCATCAAAATCTTGAGTTCGATTTTTTTACGATAACAATATTTTTCATACCTGTAGGATAGCGATAAAGATAAAAGGTAACGAACTCCACACGGTTTTTTCACTCCATTGTTTAAAAATGGAAATATTTACTCAAAACTCGTAGCCTAATATATGTGAAACGAAATAATGAAGGCTGGCAAACCCTAGCAAAAATTACAATATACTTACGTAAGACATTTTTACTCTCGTTTTCAAATTTTATAATTTAATTTTTAAAGATAAAATGTCCTCATTTGTATATTTTTGGACCAATAAAAAATATCGATATTGCTCCCCAAGAGTCAACACTTCGTATTGAAATTCAGATTTCAATTTAAGATTCTCTACATTTCACTAGGTTTTTCACATCTTATGGTCATCGCGTTTCTCTTAAATTCCTAATTCATAAATTTAGACCGATACAAAATATAAATATTGTCTATTGATTCTAAAATAGTAGCGATAGATAATTTCTGTACAAACATTTCCTCTAAGAAGTTAAAGGAAAAATAATTTTTTTTTTAGAAACTTACTAATATTTACTTCATTTATGACATTAGACAATTATCGAGTTAAAACTTAAGTAGTATCATTTTACAAATAAAGCTCACAAATTTTATGAATATATTTGCCAATATCTCAGAAACTATTGGTTTTATAAAAATATTTTTTGAATATTCTTTTTATTTTTTATTGTAATACAATTTTGCAATGATAAGTTATTTAGTATATCAAATAAATTCGGAGAAACGGAAATATTCGCTTCCCTAAAAGTAATGTTCATGTGAAAATTTAAAAAATCTATTTTATTTATAATGCAACCCCCCCCTTAATCTCTATAAGGTGAGGGAGGCAGTAAATTAGGTAAAGATTTACTTGGTTGAACATAACAATTTTATT
>CABEEJ010006879.1:20267-35779 GCA_901482245.1 Timema douglasi | reverse complement strand
GGGGGGGGGTTGCAACTGTCTTATGTATGCCGTAGAGATAGTTTACGTTGTTGATACCGACGATACGTAACAACGGTGCCACATTGTCACCCACGGGCTGAGGCTCGACAATATCCGTGTAGATATACATTTGCGAGGGCAAGCCTAGTAAAATGTTGGCGGCGTACGGTGACTTTGGTACTTTGATCAGATTAGTCGGAAGATCGAAACCGAGCTTTAGACTTAGTTGGCTTGATAGTGTCAACAGCTGTATATTTGGTAAAGGAGAGATAACTTACACTCTTTTGTTGGGGTTTGTGTACTTGAATACAACTCCAGAAACCCCTTTAAACGCCTCTACTTCCTTTAGAACTTTGATCAATTCATGGATAGTGCTGTACTTTCCAGCAGGAATATGATCCTTGAATATTTTCTCTACGCCGTTAGCGTCCACCCAATTGTACCATACAATATTTTGACCCTCAGGTACGGTGGTGAAAGAACACGGATATTGAAATTCAGCCATAGCGACTCCCACCTGCCTTCGAGTGTAAGACGGTAAGGAAGTTTCGTGGTGAAATTCGTGAAGGTATTTTTCGGGAAATATTCCATAGAGCTGTCACTCGGAAAAGTGATGTAAAACTGGTCCACCATGGTAGGGCGCTGGTGTAACCTTTCCACTGCACGTACACTTTCTTTCTGGCGCCTTTACCCTTGACTCTTAGTATTTTATCAACTTTAAAAGTTTCGGGAAGACGAACGCGTGGCAATTCAGTTTCGTAAAACGACCCTTCTTCTCTTCGCCGTGAAGATCAGTGAGTCTATAGACGACAGGTTGGCGCAACACGACACTGCTGACTTTGAAAATCTCTTCGCTCCAATTGCTTTCGTAGCCCTATTCAAACAGAATTTTAGATTTGTTAATAAGCACCGTTTCTACAACTTTTATCTTCGGGTTCGTATTTAGACGCTTTATACTTTAAAGACTATCTCTGGCTTGAAGCACATTAGTTGCTGAAATGTCGGTGGGCGCCATCTTGATACTGGAATGTTTGGGGCCTTGTAAGCGTCGACTAGATCTTGGAGGACGTCCACATACCTATACCTGTTATTTATGGAATAGTAGCGCCACATGTGTCCTTTTATAATTCTTTTGAATCGTTCCACGATTCTTGCCTTCACGTCCGGATTATGAGTGGTGTAGTTATGCACATTTTCTTGCTTGAGAAATTTCCGGACTAGACGTGCCGTGAACTCTGTCCTCTTGTACGTCTGTATACTTAGAGGTTTACGGACGCTTTGTTTGAAAATGTCACTAAATGCGTCTCTCACAAAACTCCCCGTTTGTATGGAAGCGTCCTCGCCCATGCCATCTTGCTAAACACGTCCATGACGGTGAGCAAGTACACTGCACCATCGTTGTATTTTCTGAGACTTCTTATATCGTTGAGATTGTCTTGCCAGGGATCGTCAATGTTTGACACAACTTACTTGTTGCGTGGAAACTTTTTTATCACCGTTTTGTGTAGGGTATAAGCGTCCTGCGCACGGAACCATTCTCGTACTTTTTCAGAACCTTTCTTGGACAGATTTTTGAGCGATACCGCCCCTGCAAACATTGTAGGATGAGAAGGGTCGTAGTAGATGTCAGCTAAACGGGCCATTAAGCTCTGAACGGCAGCCACATGTTTTCGTCCACCCTCTTCAGTTTCTTCTCCTTAGGGCGTTGCGACGGTGTAGGTGGTTGTGGTACGGGAGTCAGATATCTAATGGGCACCAAACTTTTTGGATTCACAAAAATTCTTCCGAACGTTTATTTTTTGCAGAGCCGTGAGAAACTCTCTCCACCCCAACGATTCGCAGTGTCTTTTTGCTCTGAGAAGATGGTTGACTAAATCCACAATATGGGATCCACAGAGAGGCGTATCTTGACTACTCACTTCTCCGTTTGAGTCCCAATAGATACTATCTCAGGAAATGATACGGTCTAGTAAAATCTAAGCTTTTTTACGTGCCTGTGCTGGTACAGTATTAAGTACAGCTGGGATGGGAAGAACAGTCACTTCATGGTTGGTGGCATTTTAAGATGGCTTGATGGGTTGACTAAAGTAGGGATAGCGCTGTAGCACTTGTTGGTATAAAGACAATTTAGACTTGTCGTCAAATTTTGAAGAGAGGATTTTATCCATTTCCTTGTCCAACACGGAGACCACTAGATTTGTAGCCGAAGCCACTTGTTGGTGGTGTTTCTCGTAACAGTGTAATGTTTCCGGGGACACCTATATCATCTTTTTCATGTGTTCCATTATTTACTTGTTAAATAAGGAAACGAGTACCCCACTGATTAAAGGGGCTAAAAGTAAGGGCAAGAACGCGCCTCCCTTCTGAACGAATATTCGTCTCTTCCTCTTCCAGCACTCTACTCGTTTGACCAGCTTGCGCACCACCTGCTTGTGAGCACTTAACTTTGTCTTCTGAGCATTTTTCAGTGGTACCCGCCCTTTTAAAGTGTTGTAGGCACACTCGCAAACAGAATCAATCGGTTTTTTGTCGGCCGTTTTCATCAAGGCGACACGTTGCTTTGGATTCATGCAATACATCACACGTAGCAGAGGTGCCTGCTTCAGCTCTTTGGGACTCATGGTTATGAAATGATCTGTAATTGGGAAGTGTCAGTGTTTGTATAGCTTTTGCGTGGTAGGTAGACTCAGCATCCGACATTTGTGTAGGTCCTATATCTGAACCATTTTGGTGTACCTTGTTTGAAATATAACAATATATAGCCGTGAGGGGTACTTGTAGCATCATTGTAAGCCTCTTATAAAATACGGGGATTTTCAGGACAGACTTGACGTGAAAAGTGTTAAATCTGAGCTTTATCCCCGGGATTTTTAAAAAGCACGATATAATGTGCGTTTTAGGAAATGTCTTTTTGGTTCTTGCCCTGGTGGAATATATTTTGTGTAAGCTACATGACACTATTATTTTGGTGGCCGCATCCTTTGGTGAAAAGATCGATGACCACTTCTTTGTCTTCACGCATTAGCTCGTCCAGGATAATCAGCTGTGGAGAGTCATTATAGATGTCATCCATTTCCGGCAAACCCTTACAGAATATGACGCGAGGACTTGCCCCGTCTTGTTCGAACCCCGGTTGCCATAAAGCATAATACCATGTGATTTAAAAAAATTTAACGTCACACATTGTGTCCAAGTGACGGATATAGTTTGCTACAAAATGTGACTTTCCACAGCCGGAAGGGCCGCTTATGATGGCCGAAAATGGATGTTTCAACTTGTCCATAATGTTTGAGACTGAGCTTATAAGTTATATGAACTTTTATTTATAGGATAAGAGGGAGGTGTGGGTGTAGACGTTAAAACACAAACATAACGGTTTTTACAATATGTATTTAAATCGTGAAAAAGTATACACACAGTTAAAAGTATACTGTGAATATTTTAATTTATATTTACTAACACAAACATAACAGCTTTTACAATGCTGAAATTTACGCTGGGAGTATTTACTATATATATATATATTTATATATAGAAGAATAGTGGTATCGGTACTAAATATGAAATATACATAGAGATGGTTTCAATTTAAAGGAATATATATATACAAACAGTATATTATATTTGACTAGAAAGAAAATAAATATATATACAAAGAGTTTTATATAATTGACTAGAATTAAAATAAACACAAACAACTAATTGACTAGAAATAAAAAATCGGGTAGGTGGAGGATTGGCAAATAAAAAATATAAAAAATAACCCGAGTGCATATAATAAATAAAAAATCATGCTTGTTTTCATGCAGAAAAATATATGAAAAAATCTCAAAACTTTGAAAAATGGTATGTCAGTGGAATTGTCTAGAGTGAAAGAAAAAATATATGATTATTCAGCCCGTCTAAATTATCACCTTTTAGTCGTTGAGCGCGTTTACAAGGACTCTGATACCCAAACGGCAAAGTATGAAATTCATCAGTTATCCGACGTTTGATGTACACGGGCCGGTAGAATTTAGTCTGCGAAACGGGACATACAGTCGCAAGACCATTTATTACAATTTTGTGCGGTATCTGTATGTATCTTCCCACTGTCTTTTCAGTGATAATCGCTTTCAAAAGTTCAAAATTAACATCGTTTCGGTTGCCATAGCTTATGGTGATCCCACGAACCTTGAGCACTTTGACAGAATCGCCACCAACACAAACTCGGTACGCATAATTCTTAGGACCTCTAGATACAAAGGCACTAATATAGCTTCCCGGACTGTAATCCTGATGTTCGTCGGTGAGGTCACTTAAAAAGTCTCCGGTCGGTGGACTACTATCGCCGGGGCTTTCAGTAAATAGAACACTTTCTGTATCATGATGGAAAACGCGGTCCCCCAAATGTTCAAGGATGCTGTATAAGTGCAACCTAGTCATAGCAGTCGCCTAGCAAGCCACCGCCACTCTCGTGTTAAGGTAAAGGCGCAACCCGTCACGAGCATCCTTGTAATTGGGGAATATAACCTCATAATTACATCAATGACGCTGTCCAAGGTAATGAAAGGATCCGTCAGGTACTTGTGGATGCCCTGATAATCGTAAACAACGGCTACGTGTGGTAAATCGGGTCTTTGCCCAAACTTTCCCCATAGTGAATTCGTAAAGAGTTTAGCTAGAGTGCGGAGACCAGGGTTTCTACAAACAGAGTCGAAATCGAGTTTTACCACTTCCCTTACCTCATAATTTTGAATATAGGCTAAATTTTCCTCTTTTGAGTTACACTTCTCTGGCCATCCACTGGCGTCTTGTTTACTTTTCAAAAAATTATCATTGTAACCGTGACACAATCCACCAGAACCTGTCTGACGGTCGTGAACCGATACATTGTACTACCACACTTCGTATACTGCTTCAACGGTGTAGCCTTTCTCAATGGCTTTCCGGATCTCGTCAATCACCCAGACGCTTGTCAACAAGCGATCTTCTTTGTCATTGTGCTAACACGCGACTTGGTTTTTCTCCTCTTCGCATTTCCTACACAAGATGAACATTAGCTGGTCGTGCATCCGTGTCGTCAATACGGGCATGAATAAATCCCGCGGAGGCGTCACTGTAACTTTGGCTATGCCTTCTACTTGATCTATAAATGGAAAATTTGGTTCCAAGTGAATTTTGGGGTGGCCGACGGGGTATTTTTTGTACTTGCAAACGTATGGATACAATGAACACACACCCAAGTACTTGATAGTCTCTCCACAAGAAAGGTCTACTTCGTGAAAGAACTCGATACAATTAGTACGCCCGCTAAAAAATACATATTTATGACTGAGAGAATCCTTAGTATACACCTCGTGCTGGAGTACAAATTTCTTCAAGTCCTTCTCTGTGCGTTTCATCGCATTAAACATACACTCCCACATCTCTACGACCGTGTATCCGGCATTATTAAACTTTTCAACACAAGCCATGGTCGCTTCATAAAGCGTCTCCATGGTCTCGTGGGGGACTATTTTTGATAGGGGTGGTATTGTCAGTATAACAGTGAGGGCACCGGTGCCAATAACATCCCCAGAACTGAAAGATGGTGGTGGTATCTTCTGCTTAACAACGCCGTCTACACATCGCCCTAACACATATTCCTCACGGCCGTCAGCCACATTAAGAATAGAGACACCACGTTGATGGACCTCCCAGCAGAGCCATTGTACAGCGACGTGCGACTGTTGGTCTGCACACCGATAGCCACCGTTAGGTATAATACTTATAGTATTCTACTTAAGATGACTTCTGCGGTAAACCAACATTGCCGCTCCAGCTATCGTACACGCCTCTCTGAAAGGATCCACCCTTGCTTTCTCCATCAGCATTTCTCTAAACTTCAGGCAGGCCTTCCGTAGGATCTCTACAGCTTTCAAACAATACAATTCACACTCGCGTTTAAAATCAAAGACATAATTTTCTTTAACCAACACGTCATACCACTTCTCAAAGTGCTCCTTTCCCTAAACTGACATATCGCTGATGCCGTAGTCCTCCTTTTGCGGCAAGGGACTCCTACACCCCACGTTTTCTCTTTTATTGACAAAATGGGGGGAATGTCCATTGGCCAAAGACTCGTCCAAGCCAAACGTTTTGGACAATATAGACAACGACATCGGGAGAAGGTTCAGCGAGTCAATAAAGTAGAGTGGACCATATCACCAGGACATGACTTTTCCACCGTTCATTATAATTTCTGGAGTTCAATTTTTACCTCCATCATATATATTAAAATAAAATTTCCATCATAGGATTTTGCATTGTGGCCTAGGATGTTGATATCCTTAAATTTTGATACTTTAATTTGTTATAAAAATTCAAGAAATTGGGCCATTGTAGTATCTATCACCCTTGAATATGCGAGTTCTATCGCCCCCACATGCACCGCAATTATGGTCATTTGCATATTTATGAACGCAGTCCTTGCAACACGTCTGCACGAACCTTGAAGAAGCGTTTCTTGTCTGCATTCAAAATCATAAAATACAAACATTAAATTGCTCTTTACCAGTGACGGCATTGATGGGATCTGCTTTATATAACAGAAATGACCAAAAGGACAATGGGTCTCGCATACTCTACAATAAGTCTGATAACACCTATGTGAATATTCTGCTCTTTCCAAACTGAAAAATTTTCCACAGACCTCCCAAACCTTTTTGACACCACATTCCGACCTGTTACCTGTGTAAAAACCGGGGCGTTTATGGTTATCAAAGCACGTCTGGTGTTTGAACCAACTCCCGCTGTCTTAACAGACCACGGATCTGCCTCCACTACAAACCGCTTTAGCGTACTACTTTTTGCTCGTGGATTCACACTTGTGTTTTTTCTTATGATCAAACGGAACACGTCATTCGCGGCAAAAGTACCCGCACTAAAATGCGGCTGTAAAGCATGCTATGACATCATATTTTTTTTTCTTACCGTGGTGAAAATACAAATCAAGGTAGCCCTTCAAGGAATGTTCGGGAGGACTAGGCCCATCACAAAGGACCTGTCTCCTCCGACGTTCCCTAAACACCGTGAGTTTGTATTCGGAGAGGTAAGTTTGAAATGGTTTCATTTCAGTTATTACACCACCTTTCAAAATATTCACATGGGCATCACGGCATAGTTCCTCTGCTTTGAGTTTTTGAATTTGACGCCCCTTTTTGATTTGTTTAAAGATGTTCACGTTCAAGCATTCTGGTTCTCTTTTAATGTCACATATAGCTTTGGTGACAACCAATGCACGGGCATGGCAAAGGGTGTAGCCAGTTTGAATCGTAATGATTCCTTTATTATTACGTCTATATATACTAGTGGGAGTGAGTTTAACCCAATAACGTGCACTCCCGCGAGTCTCCTTAAAAAGGCGGAGTTTAACGTACAGTTGTGCTGTACTAAAAAACCAATTATTACTTTGCAACACGTGACTTACGTTATCAAGCACGGCTCTTGCGTCTAACTGACCTGCTCGCTTAAATGACACATATACAGGGTTCAATGTATAGTCCGTGATATTCAAAAGTAAGCCAACGTGGTCATCGTGCTAACGCCATGGTCCTGCAGCCAATTGAGAAAATTAGTAATTTGTTCTTCAAGCCAGCTTAACGCGTCACGATCGCTTGCTGGAGCACCAAGTTGTACGGTAATTTCTCTACCAGTATAAAAGAAACGCCTCAATTGTTTAATCCTCTCGTCAACGATCCGAAGATGGACGCCATTTGACAGGGTCCCGCCTACCTGATTTACCGGGCCACTAATTACGGTTGTGGGGGCGAAGACAGTCCCGCTGTAGCCGGTTCCACAGGTTGCGGGACAACCACGATCCCCGTCTCCCGCACCATAGCTGGGGCTCGATCACCGTCTATTAGGCTCTGTGGTGGTGCTCCTGCAGTGTGGTAAGACGGATTCGATTTTTTTGGTGTTGTGGGGGTCGTCCCTCCATTTCCGGCCTCCATTTTAACTATAACATATGTCAAAGTAATCACTGTTACAAACACGCGCATATTATTTTCGCTCTTTAAGATGTATAATACTTTCGGTATTAATATAATATATTAATATATTTTCCTAAACATAATTGCTTTAGCTGAAACCAACATTGAAAAAGTGTGTGTAATACATGAATTGGAACCCTAGGAAAACTACCAGAGAGGTTAATTTAACACTATGAAGGTTAAACATACATTTTCACCCATGTAGGGAATCGATCCTGGGACCTTTCGCAAATTGTGTCTAATTAATACACCCTAGTAAAACTACAAAAATTTAGTCCAGGGCGGATAAACTTTCATTTTCAGCCCCTGTTTGGATTCGAACCAGGGTCCCTTGGCACTTTATACATATAGGCTTTCTCTCTCTCTCTCTCTCTCTCTCACACACACACACACACACACTTTAATGTTCGTCTACATCAACAAGATGTGTCTAAAACGACAATTATAATTTTCTGTCTTTGAATGGGAAATAAACCCGGGACTCATAGTTTACTATACAGACGCACTAAAGCGTTGGGTGAATATTTGATAGAGCACATTTTAAACGTGAATTTAATAAGTGTCTAAAACGACAATTATAATTTTCTATCTTTGAATGGGAAATAAACCCGGGGCCCATAGTTTACTATACAGACGCGCTAAAGTGTTGGTTTAATATTTGATAGAGCACATTGTAAACGTGAATTTAATAAGTGTCTAAAACGAATATTATATTTTTCTATCTTTGAATGGGAAATAAACCCGGGACCCTTAGCTTACTATACAGACGCACTAAAGTGTTTGCTGCATATTTGATAGAGCACATTGTAAACGTGAATTTAATAAGTGTCTACTTCAGTATTTTCGCTTATGGCACGAAATTGAACCCTGGACTCCCCTACCCACTGGCTCAGTAGGGTTTTTAAGCGTATAAATCGTACGGGTAGTAAGACGTGGCGCTAAATTAGTTAGGATTTTTTTAATAAACGGTAAAGCAACAATATAGTTTTCTCTTCTCTAAAATGCGTGTAAACGCGCTCTGCTTAAAAACTTCTCGGAACGAGCAGCTGATGACATAACGGTGGTTTGTGAGAGAGAGAGAGTGCTACATATATAGTCTATTTTCATGCTAGTGGCTACTTGTAGACTGTGCTTACATATAAGCCTGTCGATGGCGTCCAAATAAGCGCAAAAATCGAGGGGCGAATTTCCGACACCATAGAGGAGCGCCATCGAGAGGAGATCGGGAATAGAGGGGTGCACGCTCGTAACGCTGTGCTTCGCCTCGCCCACCGGCACGCCATCAGGCTGGGTGACGTCAGTCTCCGATGCGTGCACTCCCAGGAACGTACCCGCGGTCAGAGCTACGTCCAGGGAATCTAGTTCATAGGGATCCCAATAGTCTGAATTTAAAATAAATACATATTAATTAGCATTTACGGGGAAAAAACACCCACAAGTCTCTAAAATATATATTGTAGGCTGCTAGTTTACCCATAGACCAATCGCCATCCACCAAGCAAACCCCATTTTCGGTAAAGTTCAGCAACTGCTCTAGGCTATTAGGACCCACAGGCTGTAAAAAAAACAGCCTCAATACATCTGACAGGGATAAAAACCCAATTTCCTTCCATCTTTAGCAGTCTAGTCTATTGATAGAGTAGCCCCTTAAACCGTGTGGTCATTCTTTATGTTAAGAACTTCCTGCTACGTGCAATGCTAAGCTAAATACTTGTTTCATATTTGTTATAGATACAATTTAAATCCTAACAATTACTGAGCATTAGCCATTTCATTTATTTGTACTTAGTCCACTCTTGCATATGACGTGTCACATGTTACTTTATTTTGTTAAGAGAGAGCGCTCCAATGTCCGTGAAAGGAAGGTCAGAAGCTGTGCGGTGTTATCGGCTATTAAGGGGTAACTAACCGTTTCAGCCGGAAATCGTGCCATTGATTGAACGTTTATATTTACAAATACCAAATAAATTTCGGGTAATTCACATATAATTTATTTTTTTGAAAATTTAAATTAGAAACTCACTGTTCTAAGGTTTTTAAGTTATTATTTTACATTATAAATAATGCAGTTTATTTATTTATCTAAAATAAAATAAGTGTCGTTTACTTGCGAAAATATATAGAAAGCTTAATTTTAACAGGAAAAATCTAATATTTACAAATACCAAATAAATTTCAGGTAATTCACGTATAGTTTATTTTTTGAGAATTTAAATTTTGTTAAATATATATTATCCGCCTCGGTGGCGTAGTTGACTTACGCGCTTGTCGTATTGATCTCGACTGCTGAGGGCGGGGAGATAGAGGTTCGAATCTTGGTCGGCTGAACTGGGAGTGGTTTTTTCCAATCTCCCTCGACGCAAATGTGGGTTCACTTCCTCTAATTCGACCTTCCCAATTCCTATTCCATTAGAGTAATTAGTACTTAAAGCGTATAACCCGAACGGGTAGTAAGACGTGGTGCTAGATATTATATATTATTATATAATATTATTAAATATATATTAGAAACTCACTGTTCTAGAGTCTTAAGTTATTCTTTTACATTATCAATAATGCAGTTTATTTATTTATCTAAAATAAATTAAGCGTAGTTTACTTGCGTCAATATATAGAAAGCTTGATTTTAACAGGAAAAATCTATAGGGAAGTTTTTTTCATAATAAATAAAAATCTCAGGTTTTAATGACTGGTTCATTACCCCCGGACGAGAGATGAACAACACGGTAATGACTGGCTCTGGGGGGAGGATTCCTGTGTCCAACAAGTGAATGACCGGCAGTCAGAGGAGGGAAGTGAGGGGGGAGGGCTTGTACGAATAAGTTTGGCCATCAGACGACAGTCTACAGTTGGAGAAGAAGGTTCTCAGGCAGCACAGGGCGAGCCACGGATGCTAGAATGCTTCAACAAATAAACTACATAGCTCTGTTGCCCATAAATAAAGTACAACACCTCTCTATATCCTACCAATTAATTAATTAACAATAATCAATTAACAATCATTAATAATTAATCATCAAGAACTAAAATTTTGGGGTAGTAGGGGAGGGGCTGAAGGGGTAGAGGGGGAAAGAGGGGAGGACATTTCGAAGAAAGCAAGAGGAGGGCTGGAGGGCGATAGGGGATCGGGAGGGTGGAATAACAGTAGATCAAACGGAAGTGGAAAGTAGGTCAATGAGCATCACAATACTATCTCGTGGTTTGACGTAGTGTGATGAGAAACCCCACCACCTACTGCTAAATGTTCTATACAGTAAAAGTTTTCACCACCACTTACCATTAAAATTGGAAAAAAAGGTCATTGTTATGCAACTTCTTAACATTTAGGTGTTGCTAGTTTTGCCTTTAAATAATGATTGAATACCTTAATAATAAAATAATTACATTTATATAAAGGAAGAGTGAAAAATAATTGAAGGCAAACAATCTCAGAGCACATGACTGGAATTCCAACCCCGACCTACCCATCACCTGTAAATTAGACTAGACGAAGGATATTATTTTGTTCACGACCCCACTGGAAAGGGCTATTATTTTTTTAATTCATGGTTTTAAAAGATGCTTAAACAAAATATTAAAAGAGTTCAAGTTACGGTCCAACTGGGATTTACACGAAGGGTCGAATGATCTAAGGCGTCACTCTAACAATAGAATTGGTTGCCAATAACATAGAAGTTAGGGTTCAAATTCCGGTCTGGTGTATAGAGGGGATTTTGTTCTGAATGGTCGATTTCCACTCACTCTCCACGTTAATGCGGGTACAATTCCATAAAAATTAAACTTTTCTATTCTATAACACACTAGCGTATTAATTAGTAGCTATGCAAATAATCCACAACAGGTAGTTTGATGGTTGTGGAAAAATAACCTAAAAAATGCTATATTTAGATACAGAGCTGAAAAATAAAGTTATAAGTACATAATTATTTAATGTACAGGAATGTAAATCACGATTTAATATAGAAGAGCAGCATTACTAGCAACTTGAAACAGTAATGTTTCTTTTAAACAACTTGATCATTGTCTAAATTTGTAAGTAGCTTGGTTGTGTATCAAGCCAGTGTGCTGTTGTGAAATATAAGCCAAAAGAGTGGCAAAGCTATCACTTTTACTGGTGAATGAATCATCCAGGCCTTGACTAACAAGATTTTCGTCCTTCCTCTCACTAATCTGTTACGAACTCAGAGAAAGAAAGAGAAGTAAAGAGAAGAGTTGAAATATATTTTTTATTACTCCCAAAAGGCGCCGAGGTATTTCTACCTGACCACGTAGCACCCGTAATGGGCCTTTAAACTAGAGTTGATTAAATACTTGGTATTTCTCTTACAAACAATGAATACAACAGAATCAAATATATCATCACAACAATATTTAATGTAGGTTTAGGAAATAATAAAAAAACATTTTATTCGAGCCAAAACAAGAAAGCATATTTATTTGATTGATGTCTAGCTTTTTAATTTTTTAGGGTAATAAAAATATGGCAAAAATAAAATTTGAAGAAAGGATGATAATCCACCTTGAGTTAAAATTAAACTTACAATTCAACTGATAGTTTTTTTCAATTTTTGTTTTTACTGCCTTTACTATTCTGGTATTGTTTGTATTTAAGGCAGTCACAATCAGGCCTAATGCTAGTTACTATACTTGTGTGAAAGAGTTTGTTCCTCGCGTAACAAAAATAAACTGAAACATTAGAGCATTTCCGTTTTATATTAAATTTACTATAAATGTATGTCTTCATTACTTAAAATTACCAAACTTAAGGTAACAGATGTATGTTTTATACATGGGTTTTGAATTTACTTGAGAAATATTGGGTGTGGGCCTTAAGGTAGTCCCAGCCCCCAAGATCAAAACAAGGGGAGTTATAGCCCCTCTTGCTCCCCCTGCCGTTTCGAATCCCCTGATTCAACCCATTAACGAATATTTATTTTTATCATTAATTATATGTTTAAAAATACTCTTTATTTATGACTTAATCTACCCGACATCGGGAAATAGAATGAGGCCTATATATATAATTATATTAAAAGCCCATATAGCCCAACAGATAATCTAGTAATACAGCTGAAGCCAGGCGTGGTATAGTAGTAGCATTTTCCTTTGGCTTCGTTGGGAAACACTGACATTGAAACCAATCAAACCAATTTACCCTAGGTAAAAAAAATAATTTTTTCATTAATCCCAATTTAGTTTCTCTTAAGCGATGATAGAAAAGTGTGCTTGGATGCAATTACTAGCTCGATATTAATGGTGTCTCTTATTTGGGCTCTTTAGAGATTAAACCAATATTCACATTGAAATAAGTTTGAATTATACATTGTATAAAACAACAAGATCGGGATAGTTGTTCGATATAGAAATCCAACCCATAGGGTAGGAATCAGTTGCACTTAAGTGTGTTTGTCAAAGAGATTTAAGCTCACAAAAATTGAAGTGTGAAACTTCACCAAACTTAAGGTGTTTAGAAACGAAATTGCATACGAATTTTTACCCTGAAATCACTTTGTATTAAACAAAAGTGTATGTACTTAATAAAACGTGTTAAGAAAGGTTGATAAGGTTTTGTTAACACCACCATTTTATTGAAGAAAGAATAGAAAGTCTATTTCGTTGAAAGAATAGCGGTAGATCATTATTTTTATCTCGAATCCTCACCTTCAATTTCAAAATTAGGTATTTAATTAGAACACGCTAATGCAAACCTTAATGTGTTAGTTTTAGAAGGTTTCCTATAAAATTATCTTATTATTTGTGTTAAGAGGTAGCCTATATTTATAAATCTTTATTTTATATATTACCAGTGGTGTAGCATTATGAAGAAGAGGAGACTGAAATGTTAGTTAAAATCATATTATCTATTACCGTATTTATTCGGTTTTAAGAAGCCATATCGACTGTAGGACGCACTTTATTTTCTATCAACAAAAAGAAAAAGCTTTGATTCTAAGAAAATAACTAAAAATGAAAGGCTAGAATACCCTTTAGCAAATAAATATTTTACAAGAAATTCAATTTACTAACAGCAATATTACCTTATTTATCAGTAGTTATTTTATTCATCACTTCCTCCTTAATCAGTATCAGTCTAATTCTGCTGAACTGTCAATATCTGTATCTGAATGAATATCAAAGTCTACTTTACATTCAAAGTCGGATTCTTCTGAGCCATCTTTATGTTTATTATCCTATAACATATCATCTTCTTCTGAGCTATCGAGAGCTTTGGTCGTAAAAGGACTGTGATTATAAGATGCCATAGATTCTAAGACATACCTCGTTTATAGAGACGTTTAGATTGAAAAAAAAAATTGCGACCAAGACAAAAAAAAAACGGTGTATCTTGTATCAGGTTTAGCAAACGGTTTAGTATGTAAACTGAATATCTTTTAAATTTGAATATGCATGTTACACAAAGCATTGTCTTTAGAGTCAAAGCTAAAAGTAAATAACAATATTTTTTAGAAGTGCCCAAAGTATCCAAACGGGAAATCAACAAAATTTCTCATGAAAATACTATAATTTTAAAAACTAGCTCTTTTGTTTATTTCAATTGTAATACATTGTGTTTTAATACGGGAACTTAAGAAGACCCCAAGTCTTTTTATTTTACCATTTAAAAAGGAAGAGCTAAATAAATTAATTAAATTCCACACAATCAGGAAAGCGGCTCGGCTGGACGGAATATTCCCGGAGCTCATCAACCATCTGGGTCAAAGGGCTCGGAAATACTATATTACACAGTAGAAGAACTCCCAAACAATTGAAAATAATGCAAACTATTGCTATCCTTAAGCCAAAAAAACCTAGACGACCAACCTCACTTCTGAGTGTCTGACGCAAGATACTGGAAATACTTTTGTATAGTAGAATATACCATCTTTTTGATAGTGTAACTTCTCAACATCAGGCTGGCGTTTAGGCTTTCATTGATCTTTCTGCGGCCTATGATATCGTCTGGCTCGAAGGACTAATATTTAAATTAAAGAATACCATCCCTTCCCTCAAGATCATTTCACTATTAAAGAATTTACTTAAAAATTGATATTTTAAAGTTACTGTCAGGAAGGCAACAAGTAAATCATATACCATCAAAAACAGCTTCCCACGAGGATCAGTCTTCGCCCCAATTTTGTTCAATTTTACACAAGACACATGCCTTCCACCAAATCGGTGATATTTTCCTACGCCGTTGACTTAGCAATAGCTTTCCAGAGAAAGACTTTTGAATAAGGATATCAGACACTTACCAACGACCTAGAGAAACTAGACGAATATTATAAAACGTGGAAACATCAAACATCAGAAAAACGGAAATCGGCTTATTCCATTTTAGTGACCGCTTTGCAAATAAAGCGCTAAACGTCATGTTCCATATAGGGAAACTAGGACAGTAGCTGGGGCGTTATTTGGGAACCCCACTTCCACCAACGGGTCAAAGCGCTTTATTCCCAGTGATGTAATTATTGAGTGTTATGTCACAACACTCCCCCCCCC
>CABEEJ010006879.1:5771-20179 GCA_901482245.1 Timema douglasi | reverse complement strand
CCAACCCCCCCCCCCCCCTCCCCCCTGGGATTCTCTGGTGACAGATGGCAGTATATTTCTGTCTGACCTGAATTCCCCCTGTGGTTATTTCCATGATGACATGTGGTTAATGACATGTTGTTTTCCTTCAATGTCGCAAAGGTTTATTTCTGGTTTTCTTTGTGGCAATGGGTTTTACCTGATACGTGGCGCCAGTTTGGCGGCTCGATAAGACATGAATAGATCATAACTTTGAATGATGTCGCATCCTTCCCCGGCAATAGGTCTTCCCTGATGACTGGCACCAGTTTGTCGACTCGACAATACAGAAATAGAACACGACATTGAATGATGTCGCAACCCTCCCCATATGTGTGGCTATGTGTTTACACTGATGACTGGCGCCCGTTTGGCGGCTCGGCAAGACGAGTAAAGACAGGAATAGGTCATGACCTTGAAACCGTGAGCTAGTGTATGAGGCTATCAACCCTGACACTTCTCCTCTCCCCTGGCAATGGGTTTTCCAGATGACGTCATCGCACTGTCACAACCCTAATGACTCATATCTGGCGCCAGTTTGGTGGCTCGACAAGACGAGTATAGAGAGGAATAGATCACGACCCTGAAATATGTCGCAACCCTCCCACTTCTATATGGTAGATGGTAGTGAGATTTCGCTTATGACTGGCGCCAGTTTGGCGGCTCGACAAGACAAGTCAACACAGGAATAGATTGGGACTGTGAGGTCATTGAGCCTGTTCATGTTTGGTGCCTGTTTGCCTTCTCGACAATTGAAGACTCGTATCTGGCTAGCCTATGTGTAAGGGACAGACAGGTTTTGCGTGAATAAAACAAGATATTACAAAATATATATTTATTAAAACATTAAAGTTTTTACAGATATATACTAAACGTTTCACAGACATCATACATAATATTTGTTAGACACTTTTACAGAAATGCCACATATATTCGTTCATAAGTTTTTCTACAGTGTCTCTTAGATGTGTTAGTAAAATTGTTTTTAGTTTACAATCCAGCATGTAATAGTCCAAACCGACAACTTGACGTGCATAGTTGGTAGAACTGATAAGATACATGTCTTGGATGTGCGTTTCCACCGTAGGTTCTTTGAGATCGATGACATACGCTGATTCTGGTAGCATGTCGCAGACATCCACGACGAGTGTGTCGATCAAATCATTGAAATAGCGTGTGACGGGTGTCTACCACATATCCCAGCGGTAAGTGTAAACGTCGATAAGGTCCCACACATCACAATGATGCGCCCAGCTACGTGCTAGAGAGACGACCCGTTTGAGTCCGGCCTCTAGTTTCTCGCTGATGACGACCATACGGTCACCGCACATGCGTCTCAGAGAGATTTATAGATTAGTCAGACTAATCTTCTGAGGAGGTTGCTTGATGATGAAAAATTTTGATATGACCGACTTGTAACTGCCCAGTAATTTCCACTCTGTAAGTTTAAACACCGTACAGTTCCCTCCACATTTTTCTAACTGGACATAGGGCGTAAAGTTGTTCTTGACAATCCTGCCAACGATGACTCGCTTGGCGTCGATTTCGTCCAGTGGGAACAAAGTGTTGAAAATACTGGTTATGGCGAGCAGCTTCGCCGGTTTTGTTTTGCGGGCGCAAACGTCTTGACCTTCCATGATGTTTGTTCGCTTCAACGACAGTCGCGGATATGGCAAGCCCGCTGTTGGGACGCCCCCTTTATAGGCGTACGCTGATTGGACGCAGCCTTTCTAGTGGCGGCAGGACACTACAGTCTTGGAAAATATGTTGTAACAACTCACCTCCTTAGCTTTATAGCGGCGGCTGAAAGGTACTCGATAGCGTATGGGGGTTATAACATCCAATGTTGAAGTAATGTATCGCATACAGATAAAACACTCAGTTCCTTGACGATAAAATGTTTGCTGTCGTTGATGACGCTCTGGAAATCCACAATGACGTCTATGATTTAAATGACGTGTGTAAGAGGCGTGAAGTCGTTTTTATTAACTTCTTTAATCGGTCAGGACGTTTTCTTTCCTTTTCAATGGTGATGATATTGGCCAACTCACCGTACATGATACAATTGACGGTTTTGGTGAGAGCTCTGTTGAAGATCACTTCGATGCTCAGAGAGTCATGCCTCGTCAAATTCCTATGCGATGTCCTGTGGGCAGACAGATCAGGTGCGGAGACCAGGTTTTTACAAACAGAGACGAAATGAAGCTTTAGCCCTTCCCTTTCCTCATTTTTTTTACTATAAGCTAGCTTCTCATCTTGTGAAGTTCACCACTCTGGCCATCCGCTGTATTATTGTTTAATTTTCAAAAAAGTATCAATGTACCCATGAAACAACCTGCTCGAAAGTGTCTGACGATCTTAAACATATACATTGTACTCCCACACTTCGTGTACTGCTTCAACGGTGTAGCCTTTCTCAACGACTTTCTGGATCTCGCCAATCACTCAGACGCCTGTCAACTAGCGATATTTTTGTCGTTGTGCTGACACGTGTCTTAGTTTACTCCTCCTCGCATTTCTTGCACAAGATGAACATTAACTTGTCGTGCATCAGTGTAGGCAATACGGGGATGAATATATCCCCTGGAGGTGTCACGGTAGATTTGGCTATGCCATTTGCTGGATCTATAGACCGACAAATTGGTTCCTAGTGAATTTTGGAGTGGCTGATGGGATATTTTTTGTACTTGCAAACGTAAGGATACAATGAACACACAACCTTATACCTTATTTTCTCTCCACAATAAAGTTCTTCTTCGTGGAACAGTTTGATACAGCCCGCCAAATAATTCGTTCCTGGTACTGAGGTGGCTCCTTGCTGTACACCTCGTGCTGGAGTACAAATTGTTTCAAGTACTTGTCTGTGCATTTCATCTCATTAAACTTACACTCCCACATCTCTACGACCGTGTAGTTGGAATTCTTAAACTTTTCCACGCTAGTCGTGATCACTTCGTAGCTAGTCTACATGGGTTCATGGCTACTGTTTTTGATAGGTGTAGTTCTGTCAGGATAACAGAGAGGGAACCCGTGGCAATAACAGCCCCAGAACTGGAAGATGGTGGTGGTATCTCCAGCTTTAACAATGCCATCTACACGTCGCCGTAACACATATTCCTAATGACCATTACCCACATGAAGTATAGAGACACAGCGTCTGTAAGCCTCCAAGCAGAGCCTTTGTACTGTGACGTGTGACTGTTGGTCTGCATACCAGTAGCCTCCATTAGGGATGATACCGATGGTATTCTCCTTAATATGATTTCGGCGGTAAACCAACATGGTCTCTGCTGCGTTCGTACACGCATCTCTGAAAGATCCACCGTTTCTTTTTCCATAAGCATATCTCTAAACTTCAGACAGGCCTTCCGTAGGATCTCTACATCTTTCACGCAATTCAATTCCAACTCGCGGTTAAAATCAAATCAACGCGTCATACCACTTCTCAAAGTGCTCCTTTCCCTCAACCGACATCTCACCGATACTGTAGTCCTCCTTTGGCGGCAAGGGACTTCTATACCCCGCGTTTTCTTTTTTATTGAAAAAAGGGCATCTTGGACAACGACATATGGAGAAAGTTCAGCGAGTCATTAAAGTGGAGCGGGCCTTACCACATGGACATGATCTTCCCACCGTTCATTAAAATCTCTGTAGTCCATTTTTTAACCTCCATCATATATATTAAAATGAAATTCCCATCATAGCTTTCGCATTATGGCCTAGGAGACTAATATCAATAAAAATTGTTGCTTTTATTTTCTCTATAAATCCGAAAAATTGGGTCATTGTGGTATCACCCTTGAGTATACGTATCCTATCGCCCCCCCCCCCCCCTCCCTNATGATTGTCATTTACATCGATATGAAGCCAGGCTTTGCAACACGTCTGTACGATACAGTGGTTAGGTTATTGCAAGTACGTGTTGACCGCACCTTGAAGCGTTTCTTGTTTGCATTCAAAATCATAGAACACTAACATGAAATGGCTCTTTTCCAGTGACGGCTTGTATGGGGCTTGCTTCACATAGAAGAAATGACCAATAGGACAATATGTATTGCATACTTTACAAAAAGTCTCATAACACCTACGTGAATAATTTGTTTTTTTCCAAACTGAAAAATTGCTCACAGAACTCACAAAACTATTTGACATCACAGACCGACATGTGACCTCTGCAATAACCGGGACTCTTATGGTTATCAAAATATGACTGGTTTGTGGACCAGCGCCCACAATTTTACAGGTCACAGTTTGACCTCCACTGAAAACCGCTTTAGCGTAGCACTTTTTGCACAAGGACTCTCACTTGCGCTTACTCTTATGATCAAATGACACACTGCACTCGTGGCAAATCGGCGAGCAGTTAAATGCGGCTTTAAAATATGTTATGACATCAAATTGCTTTTGCTTATCGTCGTGAAAATACAAATCAAGGTAGCCGTTCGAGGAATGTTTGGGAGGAGTAGGCCCCTCATATAGGAAATGCCTCCCCGGACGTTCCCTGAACACCGTGATTTTGTATTTGGAAAGGAATTTTTTTAATTGTTTCAGTTCAGTGATTCCATCACCACCTTTCACAAGATTCACACGGGCATCACGGCATAGTTCCTCTGCTTTTGAGTTTTTGAATATGATGAGCCATTTGGATTTGTTTAACGGTGTTCACGTCCATGCATCTTAGTTCTCTTTTAATGTCACACACAGCCTTGGCGACAACCAATGAACGAGCGGTACAAAGTGTATCGTCGCCATTTTGAATCATAATGATTCCTTTATTTCTTCTACTGTAAGTGGTAGCCGGGGAGAGCTTATCACAATGGCTTGCATCAGAGCGGGATCCTTAAAATTGCTTAGTTTAACGTACAGTGGTGCTGTACTCAAGAACAAACTATTACTTTGCAACACACGACTTACGTTAACGAGCACGGCTCAAGCGTCTAACTGACCTGCCCGCCTAAAAGAGACGAATACAGGATTCAACGTCGAGTCCATACTGTTGAAAAGTAAACCAACATGATCATCGGCGCTGACACGATAATCTTGCAGCTGGTTTACAAAACAGTAATTTGCTCTTCAATCCAGCTTAATGCGTCACGATCGCTTTCTGGAGCACAAAGATGTACGGTAACTTCTCTACCAGTATAAAAGAAACGCCTCAGTTGTTTGTTTCTCTCCTCAACCATTCTAAGAGAGATACCATTCGACAATGCTCCACCAACCTAATGTACCAGACCACTAATTCCCATCTGAGGTGCTGATGATGGCCCCACCCCCACCATATCCATGCCTTGAAATGGGGTTGCCATTCCCTCCTACCTCACCCCTACACCACCGGCTTGTGAGGGTTGACGTCTGGAGGCGTCAAATATCCCGCTAGCTGAATGGGGGCTGCGGAGTTTGGGTTCTGGACGACGTCTTCTCCCTGTCTCGAACAGGAATCTCCGTTATTCATTTAAGCCAAAAGACACGAGTTTGAATTCAAACACAAGTCAAACTAACTACAAAGTAAGCATTTGAAACAATATTCTTCCAGAAGAGTCAATAAAAAAAATTAATTCCTTGTACTTTTTAAATCAAACAAATTATCATATAAGATAGCAAAATAATCCCTAGAAACATAATTACCATTTTATTTATAGTTTTTACTCGGAGTGGACAGTATGCATATTAAATATTAAAATGGATCCCCCAGTTGATCTAACTACCTAATGTAAAAGACAATTGTTGGGGACAATTGTTTGGAACATTTCATTTACTCTAAGGTTGGTTATATTTGAAAAGTGTTTTCACCTATTAGTATTCTATTATAGAGGTTTATTAAGCAATCTGCTTATTATATGCTCTTTCAACTTATACATATTTTTTTATTATTTTAACGTAATATAATAATCTCTCCTATTGATGCATCAATCACATCCAGAGCCGAAAAAATGACCATGATAGGATCCTGTGGCACTAGGGGTGGTAGTGGTGGAGATGATTCCACCGCAAACACCTGATGGGAAGGAGATATCATATAATGGTCCCATCTATCTGAAACAAACATAACTTTGTGTTAGAATTTTTAACGTAAGTGATAACCATGAATAATAATAGACAAACTACTTATTAAATTGCATAGTCATTTTCACAATAATAGCTATCCTGCTGGGACTTGAACCCGGAGCACCTAAATCAAGAGGTAGGTATTCTACCAACTGAGCCAAAGTGCTATACAATAATATTGCAACAAGTAAATAACCTTAAATCAATATAATACATACCGTTTAGCATTTATAAAACAAAAAACTTATAATCCGCAATTTTGTCCATGAAAAACCCCATCAATTTTGCACAGTATTCATATTTCAAAACAATTTTCCATGGTGCTACTTTTTGTTTGGCTTTTAAAATCAAATGATTATTTCTTAAAAATCTAGTATTTCATTAGTCAGCAATTACTAACCGTTTGCGGTCAATTCCTCCAGGTAGACATCGAGGACCATCAGATCCGTGGATGTCTGAATATCTCCCCACAGCTCATTCTCTAAGAAATACAACGCAACAGATTAGTTTGATATTCAGTATAACTTGAATTAAAAATATTAAACTGACTATCTATGTGATGTAATAGTAAGATAAAATAATCTCCAGAGTGTTATGCGAATTTGAGACATTTAGCTGCGTTATCTCGTCCAGGTAAATGCGTACTTTATGATAACACACGCATCATTTTGAAGTGTTAGCCTGTTATTGGTGTTTGTATTTAAACATCGACAGAAATGGGCATCCATGCCATCGGCCGAGCTTTACATATATTCCCCAAATGCAGGATGTTGACCGTTACATATCTATTCACTTTGTATCGAAATTGACAGCATTCTTAGCGGTGAGAACGGGTGTTTAGATACTTTCGAACAGTACAAGAGTGCTTTTGAAACCCAAAATATATTTTTATATGGTTTGTTTTCTGGTACATTTAGGCTTGACTATACAACGTCTTACATAAGTGCAGGGGTCACAGAAACTGATGGCAGTGTGAAATTTTAAAACACTACCCTCAATAAACACATCATAATGTTAATTATAATAAAGACTTGTTCAAAACATATTTTAAATAAAATTTCGTTTTAGTAAACTACCCTCAAATAATTTTATAGTTTCTAATACATTTTTTCAATAAACTACTCTTAGATAAAAAATTTCATCATTTAATTTATTATATCCGCTCTTATTTATACGATTTTAAAATAATTTTCAGCCATTGTTAAATTAACAACAAAATTAATTATCATTTAACTAAGGCTACGAATCAAGTTTTTTTCAATAAACTACCCTTGACTATAATAAACACTTGTTCAGTCATAACTCTATCCAAATGTCATCCAAAAGTGGCTGCTTAGACAACTTCAAATTATCTATAGTTTTAATTCTCATAAACCTATTATAAATTAATAAACTTAGACAACTTTGCCATGGTTTATTGTAATTTTGAAATAAATTAAATGTATACACTTTGATTTAACAACAAATAAATAATGAGTGTGCCTGTTAGAAAAGTACATATACTCACCCAGATCCGTTAGCGAAGCGTAATCAATCATATTGGGTTGCTTGTTTAACACTCGAAGACATGTTATACAATGAGAGTATTTCAAAACAGGTGGTGATATTTTTAGCTGTTACCAGCTAAGGTTACGACAGAGCGATAACTTTACCAGCAAAAGCACATTGCCACATAGTAGGCAGAGGTTTGCGACATCATTCAAGGTCGTGATCTATTCCTGTCTCTACTCTTTTGTCGAGCCGCCAAACTGGCACCAGGTATGAGTCATCAGGGTTCCTAGAGTGCGATGACTTCATCGGGAAACCCCATTGCCGAGGGAGGGCTGCCAGGGTCAATGACCTCATGTACTAGCTCAAGGTTTCAAGGTCATGATCTAATCCTGTCTCGCCTCATCTTGTCGAGCCACCAAACTGGCGACAGTAATCAGGGAAAACACATTGCCATACAGACGGGGAGGGTTGCGACATCATTCAAGGTCGTGTTCTATTTCTGTCTTGTCGAGCCACCAAACTGTCACCACGTATCAGAGAAAACCCATTGCCACATAGAAAACCAGAAATAAACCTTTGCAATATTGAAGGAGGACTACAGGTCGTTAACACCATGTCTTTGTGGAAATAACCAGAGGGGAAATTTAGGTCAGAACGGAAATAGACTACCACCTGTCACCAGGGAAAACCCAGGGGAGGGGGAAGTTTTGCGACATAACACGCAAAACCGGTAAAAAAGCGTTTTGACACGTTGGTGGATGTGGGGTTTTTAAACGCCACTCCAACTACTTAGGACTTAACCGAAACCCCAGATATCTCGGAGTGACACTCGACAGATCCCATATATAGTCCTCCGTTAGGAAAAAATAAATTACAGGACATAATCCTATATAATTTATCACATTGTCTACTATAGATAGGAACAACATTTTAAAGATTGGTCATTAGTAAACTACCCTTGAATTAATATTTCCACAGAAATAAGTATGCAATCTTATTTATCATGTTATACACTCCCCAGATATATATTTTTTTAAATTACCCAGGTTTGAAATATGGCGAATTTTTAAGAATAAGTCACTATTAAAATATCCTTAGTTTTAGATTTAAACTAAAGACACTTTTGCCTAGAAGTGTGGCCTCAAAATATCGAAATTGAAAGATATCTATAAAACTGATTCATCTGTAGCAACAGGAGCAGACAGACAGACAGAAACACAAGCAGACAGAGATAGATAGAGAGATGGCGGCATGAACGAATCAAACCATGTAGCTTTAAAAAAACCTATTTTTAATTTGGAGGCACATAGAACGTCAGGATCCAGAATAGTCTCGAAATCAACTATTTTGTTTACATTAAATTTATTCTTAAAATTCAAAATGATTCCTTCACTCATTAGTGCTGGTGGCGGAAGGGGGTAGAGGGAAGGGAAAACGTTCTCGGGCCTAAAAACAGAATGGAGATGACATTCAACTTTCCAAGGCTATTTTTAATAATATATGATTTCTTTGGCTTATTAGCTTTAATATGCTTACTTTAATTTATGAGATATAATATATGTTACTGTATTAACCTGGTTCAATAAAAGGTCAATATTTATTTAATGATATTTCCCTTTGTCATAATCACACAATAACTAACCTTTTAACATAATCATTAAAATAAAATAATAAAAACTTTTCCGATCAATATAATATTTTGCGAAGTTGGTTGGGCTGCGAAGTGATATCTATAGAAATAAAAGGAAGTATTTTTCTGTGTGTTTGTTTGTTTTTGTGCGATGCCCAGCCAAATCTACGGCACACAGAGGTCTAGAATTTTTAACATAAGTGGAAGAAAAGGGGTACAATTGCATCTTGAAGCAGGAATTTTAAATTAACTTTTTAATCATGCTATTTTAAACACATTTTTGAAGGGGTCACAGGCAATGACGTGCAGGATTGATAGTTATTGAATAAAAATTCCAAAAAATATGTTTACATTGGTGAGATAAGGACCCTAGATTTTAAAATACCATATTTTAGCGTGTTTTTTTAAACTAACGCTTGGAGCTTAGTAAAAGATCTTAGATTGTATCATATTGAAATATCTCCACACTAAAGTCAACTAACTATCTTCATTCGAGTAGATATTTCATTGAATAAAATCTATTTAATATTATTTTAAATGTTTTCGTCGAACTTGACTACATTAACTTATGTTCCAAAATAATTTATGCCATAATTAACGGGTATTTTTCTAATATGATGTCCTAAATAAAAGCAGGAATGCATTATGGGTAATTTATTTCTTTACGTTGTTCATAATGCCAAGCATATCCAGATTTTTTTTAGCACCACGTCATACTACTCGTTTAGGTTATACGCTTAGGTATTAATAAGCAAAAGGTTTAAGGGATTAGTTAGGTTATATTAAGATGAAGTGCATCCGCATTTGCGTGGAGGTAGAGTGACAAATCGTTTAAAGTAAAAACTACTCTCAGTACACCCGACCGAGATTCGATACTCGGTCCCCAGTTACCGGCAGTCTAGTTCAATGCAAGACTAGCGTGTTAGACCCCGCGGCCACCGAAGCGTGTATCCGGAACGTTGATGTATTCTCTAAACAAGAGTAGACTAAAGGAGGTTCCAAAGCAATGCCCAAGGCGTCATAGGGAGTGCTCCACGTGTTCTATTTCTAATCAGACATCATGAATTCGTTACAAATGAACAATCTTTTAAAAACAAACATTTCAAGCCGACATAATTTTGGTTTTAAAAGTCATATGCCACATTAGGGTGGGATCTTATATTATTGAATGTAAAAAGTTTAAAATATTACAAGTTTGACCCTCAATAGAAATTTTTGAAGAAAATAAATTTATAATCTATGGAAAATATCGATCAAAGAGCTTTGAATAATTTTCTAACTCTAGTGACTAGATGTCAGATCACAAGTTAGCAATTGTCACAATAGCGTTAGCTATTATATTTGCAGCTAGATTACACACCTCTATATAGATGCTTACCGTTTTAATGTTGATTAGCTAGTATATAGTACATTATTTGACTTCTGTTCATAGTTAGTTTACTAAACATCAAATTCATGTCCACAGAAGAAATAGGGGGATGACGGGCCCCCCTATATACTTATAGACATACAGGGGAGCCCTATGTGCCCCTTAACTAGTGGTATGGCATTTCCTTAAAATACAAAATAACTTTGCATATCAGGAATGTAGCAATATAAATATATAATTTCATATTAATTGTGGTTTTTAACTTTATCATATCAAAACCGTTCCACACATTAAGTTTATATACAAAATGAGTGTAGAGGCTACCTGACCTAGTTAACCTTGTTTTTGAGTGTTTGGTATGACCTTATTATTTTATAGCTATTTATTGTATTTAATTTATTCATGGGTTAAAGGCGTTATGTGTTATGTGTGCCTGCACCCCCTCCCACAAAACACTATTTATGTGCACGCCTATACAACATTTTCGAAACTAAATTACAGAGCGAGTCTACCCGCAAAAAATTACGACTATTTAAACAACTGCAAAATATGATATTAAAGTTGAATTTCCAAGTAATAGGGAATTACTAAGAAGAGAAAAGCGAAATGCTAGGATGAGTATAAGAAGCTAATTTTTTTGGAGCTGTCTTGGCCAGCCAATCAACATCACGGGATGTTCAGTAACGCTCGAATCACTGGCCAAGGTCACGAAGTCTTAAAAAAATAAGGGATGACGAAGAAGGTGTGTACATTGTAAATTAAGAGGTGGGAGGTGCTTAAGAGAGTTTGTTCAAATAAGAATAGAAATAAATTATAACAATAAGAGGTAAAATAGAAAATAAAGTGCTTACATGAAATAGTATATAAAGTTGCCTCGAAATAATAGTTTCTGTTGTAGTGTCAAACTTATTTAAACGTCAACCTAAATTATTTTTATTTTACAAGTTAAGGTTCCGTAAAAAGTTTGAAAAAGTTTCAAAATGAAAAAGGTTGCAATAGTTGTAGTTTTTGCCTTCGCAGTGGGGTTAATGGAAGCAGCCAATTTCCCAGGTATGGCTACGTTGTTTCTAGCACCGCGTCTTACTACCTGTTTGGGTTGTACGCAAATCTACTAATTACGATACTGAGTTATGGATGTGAGAGGTTGAATTGAGGACGTGTACCCGCATTTGAGTGTAGTGAGAGTGGAGATAGTTTTGTAAAAATACTCAGTACACCCGACCAGTATTCGAACCCTGGTCTCACTGTCACCAGCAGTCTAGTTTAACACAAGAGTGACACCTTTAACCAGGCGACCACCGAAGCAGGATAGCTATGATGAAATGGTTGGATTGTGATATATTATTTTAAAATAATTATTTATAAATAAATTAAAAACACAATTATATTATTTGATTTGTACTTAATCTGTAGTAATTTGCAAAAAGGTTTTCCTTGTATTTAAAATTAACTTTAATAGACTTTTAGTAAGACATATTAAATATAATTAGGCCAAATTTAAAATGAACGTTTGTCTCAAAGTGATTTTTTTTCTTAAATACCCAAAAGTGCGTCGATTTTAAACGAAAACATAATTTTCCCACGTTTTTTTAAATGTTTAAGCTGAAGCATACAATTTTCATTATTTGTATCTTATTAACGTATTTAACATACTAAAAGCAAGATTAATATTGCGTTTGAGTTCATTGAACAAAGGGGATTATTATCTATATTTTAAAAGCACAAACGTAAATGGATTTAATGTACTGTACGTTTGAACCTAATCCCTGTGATAAGTCTCAAAGCATATAATCTTAAATTGTCAGGCTCCTTTTAGAACATTAATACAAAATAAATTACATATCTCACAGACATAATTAAATAAAGCGAGATATGTATGATCATACAATATTACTCAAGTGTGTGTACATAGCTTAAATAAGTTATATAATCAACATAAAGTAGTTGAGAATTACTTTGCTGTATTTTATTTGATCACTTCGAATTAATTATATTTTATAATATATTTTTTATAATGCTTGATTAAATTCATATTTATTTTTAAATTTATATCACTTTTAAGGTATTCTAAACACCTATAATATTTCTGGAAAAACAAACTACTAACTAGTTTTTGTTGATACTAAATATAATTTTAAGTATAAAATACCAATGTTATATCAAAACAAAAAAGTAAAATAAAAATCACTATAGTAATAATCCTTAAATATTAGGACTAGCTTGAGTAACTTAAGTTCTATAAAATAATATAAAATACCTAGTGGAAATGGTATTATTATATCTATAATTTTTTAATACCAACATTCTTCCCATAGATGAACATAAACTAAATTAACACTATTCTATGTGTTTACAAGATTTTTTCTATTTCAGGTTTTTATATTTAAAATAACAAGTCTTTGGAAAAAAAAGTTTAAAAAAAGTTAGATATTATATTTTAATTTATTTTAATAGCGTTTAAAACTTTCGAAATAATCTCAAGGGTAGTTAAAATATAATATATAAAATATGAAGTATAAATAATATGTTTTAAATTTATAAAGTGAGTTGTTGAAAAATGAATCGTAGTAAAACTAATATTTGTAAGAGTAGTTTATATTAAACAAAATCAAGAATATTAATTAATTAATTTAAGACGTTTATATTCCGATATGGTTGAAAACTAATTTAAATATATATATATATCAAAACGTTTAAACAAATTATCTAAATTAAGTTTTAGTTTATTTACCTTTTAACGCAGTGAAATAATCTTGATATTTTATGAATAGTAAATGGATTCTCAAGTGACCATGAAGGGATGTCAGGATTGAGAGGTTTATATTCAGGTATAGTTTTTCAATTAAAATATATTTTCAGCATATATTAGACTTATGATTCATTCACGGCTTTAATCTGCATATTTTTGAAACGAACATAATAACTCAAACTTTGAAGATGTTTCTACAAGGGAGCAATAAAACTTTATAGCTTGTTTTGTTTTAATAATAATTGAGCAATAATATTTTTAAACAATTTAAAAAAAATCACTTTGTCTTACAACCCGGTTGGGATGTACGCCTATGCACTAATTACATTAATGTGTTAGGGAGTAGACAGGCTTACTTTAGAGGAAGTGTAGATTCATTTGAGTAGAGGGAGAGTAGAAAACCACCCTCATTACATCCGGCTAGGCTCGAGCCCCGATCTTCTCGTCATAGGTAGCCAGTCCATTGCTAGAGTGACACCTTATACTATGCAGTCAACGAAGAGGATATATACAGAGGCTCCGGTAAAGGGAGGGCAAGGTGGGCTCAAGCCCCCCTGTTTTTATCATAGGGGGTTGGGGGTGTCTGAGACTATATTAAGTCCCCCCCTAATATTTTTCAAGTGAATTCAAAACCCATAAATAGCTTCTAGAAAACTCCAAATCTAAAAATACTTCTGGTTGAGAGCGCCCCCAAATAACGTCTAGTGGAATCTGCTTTTCGTATATTTTCCAAGTGAGGACCACTTTATGGAGCTTCTAGGGGCATCCAAATTTAGGAAAATTTCTGAAGGAAGAATTTCAATCCTTCTTTTGGCTTGGGGGCCAAGACGTTCAAAACACCTTTTTTTTAAAATTGCCCTTATTACACAAATAAGGCTTCAGCATCACTGGATGGTTTTATCACGTATACAAATAAGTGTATACATAAAGGACGTACCAATCATTTTTAATTATTGACCGAAAAAAGTTATTATTTTCTTCTCCACTAAGTTCCTAACACAATGACAAAGAAAGGCATAAAATAAGTCTTTCAGCGTTTAAATTTGTATCCGATCAGGACCTTCGGACTTCCTTCAGTTGAGCCCCCTCTCCCCCACTTTCAGTTG
>CABEEJ010006878.1:5635-35783 GCA_901482245.1 Timema douglasi | reverse complement strand
ATCACATGACAATCAACTCTGTGATACAGTCAAGAGCGTACATCACATGTCAATCAACTCTGTGATACAGTCAAGAGCGTGCATCATATGACAATCAACTCTGTGATAGAGTCAAGTGCGTACATCACATGTCAATCAACTCTGTGATACAGTCAAGAGCGTACATCACATGTCAATCAACTCTGTGATACAGTCAAGAGCGTGTATCGCATGTCAATCAACTCTGTGATAGGTCAAGAGCGTACATCACATGTCAATCAACTCTGTGATAGAGTCAAGAGGGTGCATCACATGTCAATCAACTCTGTGATACAGTCAAGAACTTACATCACATGTCAATCAACTCTGTGATACAGTCAAGAGCGTACATCACATGTCAATCAACTCTGTGATACAGTCAAGAGCGTACATCACATGTCAATCAACTCTGTGACACAGTCAAGAGCGTGCTTCACATGTCAATCAACTCTGTGACACAGTCAAGAGCGTACATCACATGTCAATCAACTCTGTGATACAGTCAAGAGTGTGTGTCACATGCCAATAAACATTGTGATACAGTCAAGAGCGTGTGTCACATGTCAATCAATTCTGTGACACAGTCAAGAGCGTACATCACATGTCAATCAACTCTGTGATACAGTCAAGAGCGTGTTTCACATGCCAATCAGCTCTGTGACACAGTCAAGAGCGTGCTTCACATGTCAATCAACTCTGTGACACAGTCAAGAGCGTGCTTCACATGTCAATCAACTCTGTGACACACTCAAGAGCGTGCTTCACATGTCAATCAACTCTGTGATACAGTCAAGAGCGTGCATCACATGTCAATCAACTCTGTGATACAGTCAAGAGCGTGCATCACATGTCTATCAACTCTGTGACACAGTCAAGAGCGTGCTTCACATGTCTATCAACTCTGTGATACAGTCATTTATAAATCGTAAATTGACACCAACATTATTGCACGTGGATCATTTCTTATTAAACATTAATGGAGATAAATAGTTAATAGAAGTTCCTAATACTGAACATTGTTGAAATATTAAATGATATTTGGATGAAAATTGCAATGAAAAGGACGTTTTTGACCATTTTATAATGGCTTCCCAGCTAAGCACTGTGCACAATCTTCATTCTCTCATTATAGGGACATACTGTAGTTATTAAAAAGAAACTTTGTCGCTTGGACCCTCATCTTCCCCGCGGAAAATGTCTATTAATCATTCAAATATGAATTCACTCCACACATTTCTGGCATATCGTTTTTTCTTTTCGCCTTAACTCCCAAACCTCGCGCGAGCCGGGAGCCGAGTTGGGCCTGCTACGATGAACGCTCTGGCACGGCTCTGACAGTTCAAAACATTCGCTAGAGCAACGTAATCTGTAGCTGTCACTTTAGGGTGTAGACAGAGGGAGGTAGTTTCAATTGATAACTTTGCTTCCCTCGTCCTCTACAAATGAATTCTGGGCTATTTAATCAAACCGCCCCCCCCCTCCCCTTCCTTTCTGTTCATTATTTGGCTGAAGGAGATGTCGACTGTTGAGGCTCAAATTCTGGCCCGAGTGAAAGAATATTTGTCCACTCTTCCTTTGCGCAAATGCGGGTCCACCAATTCTAAACTATATAGACCTTATCCCTACCACATTAGCATGTACGTGGGTCTGGACGGGTCTGAAGTGGTGCAAAAATAAAGGTTTTAAAGACGCAATGACACAAAAGCGGCGATCATCGTCGTAAACACAAATCATAAAATTAACTAAAGGATTTAAACAGGTACCGGTAGGAATTCCTGGCTTGGTCGAGGTCTACAAACTAGTTCAAAATATAAGAGAACACATACGAATAAGGTAATCACATTAGTCCTTCCTATTATAGGGGCTAATTAAAAGTAGTAAACTCTTGCACCAGTGTAATAGAGCAGCGGTTCCCAACGTGGGGTACGCGTATCTCTAGAGGTACTGTACGTATCAGGATGTTTGGGGATACGCGAAGATATTTGAATAATGGCGGAAAGAGCTACACGTGCCAGCAGTGTAAGACAAAAGATCAGTCAAAAGCTGTTAGATTAATTCAACGATATGGTGAGGGGCGGTTCTGGGTTTCTTCTATGTTTGACCTTGAGAAAAATATTTAAATTTCAAACATAAAATAGTTTTGATAATTATTAATAGATGAATTAAATGTGTTAATTTTTGTCGTAACTTTTGCTTTTTGGATGTAAAAATATTTGCACTCTTTATTCGCCTTACTATTACATTGTTTTTTTAATCCCATCATTAGTCCATTTATTTTCAGTTGCAACAAATAAATCAAAAACAACTGCTATATATTTTGCTAAGGGCACAAGTTATGGAAATGGCTGCCAAGGGGTACGCAAGCGGGAAATGTCTGGGAACCGCTGTCGTAGTATGTTCAAGAGAAAATAATTACACCAACGTCCTCCTCTAGTCTTTCATTTCCCCTCCGAGTCTAACATGACACCTCTATCTTAGACACCAAGATACGGAGCCCTGGTCAAGATGGTGGCTGCTCGAACAGCTGTCGAAGTGAGGCTATGTATCAGCGCGGGAATATTTTGAAAAATCCCAAAGAAGGAGAATAAATTGCTTTACAAACTGAACTGCTTATAAAGTATGGTTAAGAACAAGTGGCGTGAGAAAAGACTGAATTATAGTGTGAAGTGAAGATTTGTTACTATTATGGTTTGTTGGGACTGTTATTTAATTTGTAATATTATTTTTATAGGAGCTTCGGTGGGGGTTTCAGAGGAGAGACACTATTGTACAATTATGAGGAAGGTATAATTTATAATTAATGTATCCATTTTTTTAATCTAAGAAACCAAGAGTGTGAAACTAGTTTGTAAAAATAACACACCTAAGGAAAACACATCCCCCTACAACCGGTTGTTATTTATTCCTTGCCCCACCCCCAGGTCAATAATCAGATGTAATGACCACTCATCTTGGTCGTAGTTTTATTTCCCTTTATTTGCGGCACATGACCAATCGAACCAACTAGAATAATTTCCCGATCGTAGTAAAGAACAACCAATGTCAGTCCTCGGGCTAGGTCATGCACATTTGTTGGGTTTTGCTTTAGACCAGCAGTTCCCAAACATTTTTAATGGCGTACCCCCCCCCCCAACAATTTCCGTAATTTAAAGTACCACCAAGATAGTGCCGAATATTTACTATTTTGGCACATTTCTAATGGTGCACAGGGATGTAATAACACAGACTGCGTGGTTACACCGACTCTCTGAGATATAATCAATGTTTGCATCCCTCCGACCACTCTGTGTTTTTTTTGTTGGACTTGGTCGTAAGATATGATTAATTTTTTATCTTTTTTTCGATTTTAACTGGTTTGTTTTGTTTGGTTTCTCACGGCGTACCACCAAAAATAATTGTACGTAATTGGTAACCTCTGCCTTAGACGATTTCCAACCGACCTTTGAGACATTTTACAAAGATTTAAATTTATCAGGGCTAGGAACTCACTCGCATTCCGCGTCGGTGGGCACGCGGGCCAAATGCCAGGTCTCATCTGAGTTCAATAATTGTAAAATGGAAACTCATGTTGCCAAAATGGCAGGGAAATGTATAACAATTGAAGTGTGGTGGCTAAATGGGGGGGTGAGGAAGTCACACTACACATATTATTTAGGACAACAACTTTTACATATCAAACCAGAAAATACTTTTTTAATTTATTTAAAAATGACCAAGTTCTCTCTTAATCATAATCTAAAGTTCATTAGTACGGCTCCATAATTGTCTGGCAGATGGCAGCACTAACTCAATTTTAGTAAAATTCGACTCTCCTCATTTTCCCTCTGTACCGTTTAGTTAAATCTTCCTTCTTGGTCCATTTTATTAACAATGGAAACATAAATTATACGTTAAACCCTAAGGGAGTTTTATTGAAAGATTTTGATATCTTTTTGAGATTAGCTTTATAATTAATAAATGAAATAAGATATATTTATAGACTGTCAAATTTTAGCGACTTTCAATCAATGTTGCTGGTCGAAAGTGAGCTTCCTATAAAGATCTGGGTATAGTGTGGTTTGCGTGTGACCGAGGCAAGGACTGATCCAGGACCTGTTGTTCAGGGTCGATTGGTTTTCATAGTGCTCCTTCAAGTATAATTTGACAATTCAAACTAACACAGACTTTAATTTATCATAATTTTAATAATAATATTGCTAGTTTGTAAAATTAATTTTAATTGATAATTATAGTGATAAAATTATGACTTTAAAAACACCATATGACTAACAAATCTGTAAATTTTAATACAAAAAAAAACATAAACAAAAAGTTAATGTCCCAATAAAAGTAATAAATATATGGTCATGTGGGAGATGGGGTGAGAGAGGTGTTAGTCATTCTTCCTTGACGTGAATGCTGGTACATTTCCTTAGTTCTACTTCCCTCATCCCTCTCCAATTAGCGTACTAACGATGTGACTAATAGCCCGGACAGGTAAGACGCGGTGGAGGGGAAATCAAATGACTCGGAGTTCCCCGTAGGTCTGTCCTCTCGACTGGCGCCGTCTCCGGTTAGAAACTTTAAAAATAATACTTAAAAAATGTCCAGTAAGGATAAATGATGCGTGTAGTACGTGTTGCGTATAAGGAGGAAAACATGATAACTGGGGAAACCACACGTTCACCGGCCACCTTCCGTCAGATAATCCGGTCTTACGTGTTTTGGAAGGTTTCCCGCCATTTTTTGCTGCATCAACAGATGCGTCGTTCAGGGTGTGTGTGTGTGAAAGAGAGAGAGGGAGACTGGAAGCCTCAGAAGAACTTTCCACGAACCAGGCCACGCAATTGAATTGCTACTGGAGGCATTCTTCGGTCAAAGCGACTTCCGACCAATATACCTTCCTTTCCTTCTGCTGTATCGAAGAAAGGTCAATCACCGAGTCATTGCTGGAGGCACTCTTCCCATATCAACCAATACACCTTCCTCCCCTTACTCTGGTAGAACCGGCTCTATGTCTCGCAGAAAGGTCAGTTGGTGAGTAATTTCTGGAGGCACTCTTCAGCCAAATCGACCACCGACCAAATATGCCTTCCTCTCCTTCCGTTGATGTTGTTAATAAAAGATATTGAGGAGTAGATTTGAACAATAATCACAAAACATGTGAACTGTCACTGGGCTTTGCTACAAACCCTTATAATTTGAGCAATCAAAAAATTGAATATTATTATTTTTATTATTAGCACCGCGTCTTACTACCTGTTCGGGTTATACGCACTTACGCTAATGTGAAGTGATAGGGTGATTGTAAGATGAAATGGAGGACCTACAGTTTAACGTGGGATCCAAACCACGGTGGAGACCTGGCATTCCCCACATTCACAATATGTCTTGTCAGAGGTGAAGGAAGGGTTTGGTAATCAGATAAATCTATGCCGGGACCGAGAATTGAACCCCGGACCCCCAGTACAGAAGTGTGACACCTCACCCCTTGACCGTCGTGATATTTATCTTACTTGGTATGACTAGTAACTGTTATAAAGAGTGATATTAAATGTCAAAATACCATAAAATACTTGTTCTTGAACATTTATCATCATATTTTCTATAGATCAAGGGGCACATTAAATATTCTTCGCTATCATATAGATTGTATAAATATGCAATCCGTTAGTATGGCTCTCAGAGGCACATTTAGCCACTAACGCTTTAGACTGGACTCTTTAGAGTGACCTTAGATTCAGTCGTATCGTCTTTGTTCGCACAGCGAGGATCGTTGCAGGTGTGGCTGCAGGTTGGCGCGATAAAATGTACTTAAAACGCTTTACTTGAAAAGGTTATATAGAATAAGGCTTCACTTGGCCTTCCATTCTAAGGTTTACCCGTCAAAAGCTATCAGCTTTCTATAGGTATTGAGCTGTCTGGGTTTAAATTATGATTAATAAGTTGTTTTTTCAGCGCCGCGCCTTACTACCTGTTCAGATTGTACGACTATATGACTTCCTTACACCCATTACTGTTTCCAGCCTGCGGGCTGCGTCAGTTTTTTTATTCAAGCCATATATTTTCCACAACCAGCTTGCTAGGCCTGTCCTAGCTTCATATACCTTCTAATATAACTTAAGACTAGGACAGGCACAACATCCAGTCCCCAGCCGTTAATTTATGACTGTGAAAGGGTAAACCCCATTTCACCGATGATAAATCTTTCGGTCATATCGTAAATCTAACCCAGGACCCTTAACTCAATAAATAGACACGCTACCAACTGAGCTAAGGACGACGATATGAATATAATTTATTAATTACGCTAATGGGTTAGTTAGGGGTGAGGGAGGTTAGAATTTAGAGGACGTGTACTCGCATTTACGCATAGATAGAGTGGAAAACCATTGAGAAAAAAACCTCAATGCACCCGACCGGACTCGAACCCCGATCTCCCTGTCGTCAGCCGTCTAGTTTACTGCGAGAGTGATGCGCGTTAGACCAGGGATGGAAAATATATGGCACACATGCCACCGGATGGCACACGAATAAGATTCGGATGGCACGCTGTTCTAAATATAATTAGCACTAAATTAAACTTTTCCCGAAGTGTTTTTAGGTCAATACAATAATATTTGATATCCTTGTTATTCACATGTCATAATGAACTTTGTGAAGTAAGTCAACGGCTAGGAATAATCTTGTGTGCTATTGAAGACAAATAAAACTATGAACAGAACATAAATATCTTGGCTAGCAAAATACAACACTTTTCAAACTACAATAAAAAGTATTACGTAATATTTTGATTCTGACATTTATATATACTTATTGTACTTTTTCTTCCTGAAGGTGTTACTTTCTATGTATTTACTTTAAGTTAATGACATTAATATTGTCCAAGGCCCTCACTTTGACAGTTTTAAAAAAATTACGTATTTTAAATTTAAGCAATATTAAAATATTTACAATTTTATTTGAGCTGTTCAATAAATTTTATAGTAATCAGTAAGTTCTTATTTTTAAATACTCATTTAAAAAAACGTAAATAAGAGATAGCGCACTGGACTAGTTCAAAATTCAGCTAATCCTTCAGCGGATCACTTGTAGGAAAAGTCTTGCCATCCCTGCCTTAGACCATGCGGCCACTGAAGCAGCTATTAATAAGTTTAATTTAAGAATAAAATGGTAATAAATGTGATTTATATTTACGTATTTTACTTGGAAATGACCGATACACCAATGCATCTTGAGTGAAGTGTCAACATTAATAGCTGTGGGAGGAGGAAAAAATATTCCTTTCTAATAAGCGTCTTAGTATCCTTCCGAGCAATCATAATATTTACACTAATGAGGTAAGAATTAGCTGAGTATACCTGCATTTGCAAATTGGGAGAGAGGGGAATCATTTATGAAAAACCTCATAATACCCGGCCAAGATTCAAACCCCTGATCTCTGTATCACAGGCAGATCAGGCCAGACAAGACTGACCACCAGTGCCAGGGAAAGTCTAACCATATACTGATTTATTTCCCCTACATATTAACTCGTTTTTATACTTGAACTAGCAGAAGTACACAGCGTTACCCAGTCCATTGCGTGGTTACCCCTGGTAAAGCTTTTATTTGCCTCAAACAAAGAGAAAAAATCTTTTAATTTTATTTCTTCCAGCCCAGTTTTTAATTAATTTCAAAAAAGTATAATCCAAATTTTATAATTCCGGCTTCGAGATGCACATGTTCCTCCACAAGGAATACTAGTTTCAAAATGTCAGACCCCCGAGTGAGGGGGCTATCAATCAATAATATTGCCAGACAGACAAACGGTATTATTTTTTTAATATAAGAAGATACATCAATATATTCTCTAGCTAACGTAACAATCACATCTTGTCCTCTGACCTGTGCAGTCTCTACTTGGGATGGATAAGTCAACTATGAAGCTAATTACAATAAACATGATTATTCCTCCTGATTCATGTTTACTTTATATATTTTCATAGAAGCTATGTACATATATAATAAGTAACATGTCTATTTACGTCACTAATATTGCCATCATACAATATTTTTAGTTGTTTTGTTTATAAATGAATGCGTGTAGGATGCACTTTAGAACAAATTTATTATAATTATATTCACGCTTGCTTAATTCCACCACACACACCCGCGACTTCTTAGGTAAACAGGTAAACGTGCTACTGACTCAACTAAAGTCTCTGATGTATCCAACTACGTCACTCCTGAAATAGACGGGGAGGTAGGGGTTCAAGGCCTGACCTGGTGTACTGAGGGTGGTTTTCTACTACCCATCCACGCAAATATGGGTACATTTAATCTCAATTATAGCTTACTCATCCCCATTAGTGATATTAAATGGTCCGACACCTTAGCTCAGTCGGTAGCGTGACTATCAATTGAGCTGAGGGTTCCGGGATCGAATCCTGGCATGGTCAAAAAAATAATCACTGGTGAATTGTGGGTTTACCTTTTAAGAGCAATGAATTAACGGCTGGGGGCTGGATGTTGTGTCTGTTCTAGATATATGTTTATTAATAAGTCGTGTGCGGATATAATCAGTTGGTTCAGAAAGTGCACGTTAAATACTTTAAGTAAATAAATGTAATGATAATAAATGTGGATATCTCGGATGGGTAGTAAGACACGGTTCGCAAAATAAAAAGTGTCTGATGTGAAAGTAGGTCCTATTGCAAACTGTCAATACCACACTAGATAAAGTAGACTGTATTTCTCGAATCCCAATCTCGAGGCCAAATCTTAATTATTATTATTATTATTTTGAAACTAGAATACAAACTTAAATCCTTGAATCTTTAAAAAATTGTACAGTTTTAGTTAAATAGAAGATATTTAGATTTGAATTTACAAAAAAAAGTTTTTGATGTCTTGGTAACATTTGCAAACGTTTTATTTTTTTGTTTTATATGTATTATATCATAAAAAAACAAAGCGAATACTTTTTGGTAAACTAAAAATATTAATACAGTTTTTACCTTTTTTGTGATTTTGTTATACTCTCAATTACATAAGTCTATATAATTCCTTTTACTAATTTCTTAAAATTGTTCTATCAAGTCAAGGTCATCATAACTGTATTCGAGATAATGTTTTCATTTTTTGGGATTTTTATGAATCAATCTCTCGAATAAAATAGAATTTTGACTGATTTGAGAGAATTCGAGCGTTCCATCTCCATTATATTAATTAATTAGGCTTTCATTACTAAACGTTGATGGTGACTAGGATTTTTTAATTTTCAGAAAAATCTAGTTTTTATTTTAACCGTGCAGCTTATTTGTATCGTAAATTGAAATATGCAGGCCTAGTGATAATTATTTTCATTTGGATAACTCAATAGTGTGATAGTGTGATTTAATACATAGCTTTAAATAAAATTATGGAAAAAATCAATTTCATTTAAAAAGGCAAATCAAAGTTTTATTAATTAAATCATTACTTAAACCTATATGACACATTTTCATTGTTATGCCTTTATTTTCTTCATTAAAGATGTTTTAAAACTAAATTGTCGTTTTCAAGCTTCGTTTATGAAAATTATTTACTCCCCCTGTAATTTTTCAATAAATTATTTTCCAAGTAAAATACTCCTATGGTTGACCTCCAAGATGTTTTGAACACAGCTAGCTACACTACGCAACATAAACCAAGTCATTGTTGTCGACCTTATCTATGTAGGCCAACCCGTGATGATAATATTACCAGCTGCAATTGTTAATCAGGTCACTCACTCTAATTGGTATTGTACGAGTGGACAGTTGGTTTGGTTTCACTAACCATACTTTGTAAAGTCTTGATTACTAGCTAGTAGCCTAAACATCAAGGTCAAATCCACCACGATGGAGTAATATTGAAATACTCGGCAATCACGCCGTTTGAGTGTCAAGTTCATAACGGATTACTGTACTGCGCTTTGACCGGTCGGTGCAATCGCCAAACTGTAGGTCCCGAGAGAAAAACGTTCCGAGGGTCGCGGAAAACGTCGACAAACCTGGTTAAATTAACATATTTAATATATTACTATTTTTTTAGTCACCGCATCTTACTACCCGTTGGGTTATACGCCTATGTACTAATTACACTAATATATTAGGGATTAGTAAGGTGTTAATTTTGATGAAGTGCACCCACATTTGCATGTAGGGAGAATGGAAAAAATTGGGAAATCACCCCTCAATGATCCCCCCCTGATCTCGCCGTCTTCGGCTGTCTAGTTTATCACAAGAGTAGAGCTTTAGACCACCAAAGTGTGTATTATAGAACTATTTAAACTATAAAACACTCCACTCTTTCATATTTGTTTGGTTTATTGCAAAAATAAAGGTCCTCTGAGATATTATTTTATCATAGCACTGCGTCTCACTACCTGTTCAGGTTATATGTATATGCACTAATTACGCTAATGAGTTAGAGATGAGTAAGGTTGAATTTAGAGAAAATGTACTCACAATTGCAAGAAGGGAAAGTGGAAAACAATTTTGGAAAAACTACCCTCAGTACACCCGACCAGCCTTCAAACCCAGATACCCCAGTTATGGGCAGTCTAGTCTAACACGAGAATGACACCTTAGACCATGCGGCCACCAAAACAGGTGTCTGGCATGATTGCATGAAGACAATTTTAACAATAATTTATGTCGTTAGATAAGTTAAGCTATTAGTTTATATTGGTTAAGTGCAATAATAAAGTGTTTAAATTATACATATTTAATTAATACTATCAAGTATAAATGCATGTGTGCATTTTTATAGCAATAAATATGTTCATTGTTTAAATTTCTCATTTGGATACAAAATTGCTCAAAAAAATATTCAACTATTAACTTACTAGCCGGGGTCGATAATAATTATTTAGCCCTATAAAAAGAGGTCACGAATAAAAAAAAGTTTAAGATCCCATATTCTAATTCTCCCAGAATGTAAACACGACGTATTTTTTTTATCATCGCGTCTTACTCCAGGTTTTACTCAAATGTACTATTTCCTCTAATTTGTTAGGAGTCGAAACTCGGTCCCGGGTGTACTGAAGGTTATTTTACAAAATAGTTTCCAACTCTCTCTCCACTAGAATGCTGGTACACTTACTATAAATATAATCTGCCTTATCCCTAAAACCACTAGCGTAATTAGTACATAAGCGTATAATCCAAACAGTTAGTAAGATGGGGTGTTAAAAAAACTGCTTGTGGGCAAAGTGTTCTGTTACTTATTTATTTAAGTTAGTCTATAAGTCGTGTTCAGAGAGAACGTGGTAAATACAAAAACCCGTTATTTATACCGCACTTTAAGGTGGGATGGAATGGTACACGAGAAAAGACCAATGTTCGTGCAGTTTTTATATAAAAACTTTTTTTTTTGTTAAAAGGAATCAAATATTGCTCCAGTACAAACATAAAGCTTTTTTTTTTACATGGTGATATCAACAAAGTTGTTGAATATATCTCAAGGGTGTCCTGGAATTTAGGCACACATTTTTATCTTCAATTAAAAAGTGTATCATCTAATGCCACCATACTCATGTCATGACAGATATTTACAACTGTTGAGGTACCCATGTGAAGAAAGTTAAACTTTATGTTTGTATTAAAGCAATATTTTTTTTATTTTGGCCAAAAAAAGTGTTGCTATAAAAATTGCAAGAACATTGGTCTTTTCTTGGGTTTCTCACATTCCCACCTTAAGATAATGGGTTGTCGCATTCCACGAATAGTGTATGGTGATAAAGGGGGAGAGGAAGGTGTTGAAAACAATACTAAACTTGCGGGAAAGCAACGCTTAACAATTAAGTATATATGAAATACGAAGCTTAGGGGATGAATTATTATATTCACGGAGATCAACAACTCAGTCATATTCGAATAAATTGAAAAATAACACCTGGACACGGGAATTGAACTCGGAGCCTTTGGCCTAGCTTACCACTGAGATTTCTAGGGATAATCCTTTGCTCAAGGTCGTTATTCAGTCATATTCAAGGCAGAGTCTGTGATGGACGTGTACTCTCAGTAGCCGATGACATTCACACCAGACAGAAAAGTACCAGAAAGTTAAATGTTTTCGTTTTATTCAAATATATACACTCACTTTCTTGCAAAAAATAAGGAGGTATTACTTTACAGCACCCCCTGCTATATTATTTTAATTCACGTTTAATATCTTATAATTAGCATTGCATTTCATCAACTCATTTCCTAATCAGAAGTAATAGGATGATATTTATGCTCTCAAACAATATAACAAACCCAACAATTTTTAATTTGAAGGGTATAGTTTACTAGTGGTACGCAAGAACAGGGTTGAGGGTTTTTTTTAGGAATAGTGTAGTATTAAGGCCATATGTAAGAACGAGAACGAGTAAAAAAAAGTGCAGGGGGAGTTAGGAGTGAAGTGGCATTGATTTGCTTGATATCGGGCCGTCTGCTTCACCTCGTGGCCATCGATGTTTTGCCTCACGCCAGTCAATGTTTTGCCTCATGTCTGTCGATTTTTTATCTCGTCCCTATCAATTTTTTTTACCTCTTACCTGTCTTAAAGCTGAAAATTGTCGTACGTAATTTTCGTAAGCATTTTGAAGATGTACACTCTATTTCGTGAATAATAAACGACTCTTGTAACATGCCCCAGTGACGATAAGCAATACCTATTACGGACCATACATATTGTGCGGGACTGCTAAGCTTGATATGCACACACTTTGTAGCACAATGAAACTTGTTGAGACAATTTGTAGCACAATGAAACTTGTTGAGACAATTTGTAGCACAATGAAACTTGTTGAGACAATTTGAAGCACAATGAAACTTGTTGAGACACTTTTTAGCACAATGAAACTTGTTGAGACCATTTGTAGCACATTGAAACTTGTTGAGACAATTTGTAACACAATGAAACTTGTTGAGACCATTTGTAGCACAATGAAACTTGTTGAGACAATTTGTAGCACAATGAAACTTGTTGAGACAATTTGAAGCACAATGAAACTTGTTGAGACACTTTTTAGCACAATGAAACTTGTTGAGACCATTTGTAGCACATTGAAACTTGTTGAGACAATTTGTAACACAATGAAACTTGTTGAGACCATTTGTAGCACAATGAAACTTGTTGAGACAATTTGTAGCACATTGAAACTTGTTGAGATAATTTGTAGCACATTGAAACTTGTTGAGACAATTTGTAGCACAATGAAACTTGTTGAGACCATTTGTAGCACAATTAAACTTGTTGAGACTATTTGTAGCACAATGAAACTTGTTGAGACAATTTGAAGCACAATGAAACTTGTTGAGACACTTTTTTAGCACAATGAAACTTGTTGAGACATTTTGTAGCACATTGAAACTTGTTGAGACAATTTGTAGCACATTGAAACTTGTTGAGACAGTTTGTAGCACAATGAAACTTGTTGAGACCATTTGTAACACAATGAAACTTGTTGAGACAATTTGAAGCACAATGAAACTTGTTGAGACAATTTGTAGCACAATGAAACTTGTTGAGACCATTTGTAGCACAATGAAACTTGTTGAGACATTTTGTAGCACATTGAAACTTGTTGAGACAATTTGTAGCACATTGAAACTTGTTGAGACAATTTGTAGCACAATGAAACTTGTTGAGACCATTTGTAGCACAATGAAACTTGTTGAGACAATTTGAAGCACAATGAAACTTGTTGAGACAATTTGTAGCACAATGAAACTTGTTGAGACTATTTGTAGCACAATGAAACTTGTTGAGACACTTTTTAGCACAATGAAACTTGTTGAGACATTTTGTAGCACATTGAAACTTGTTGAGACAATTTGTAGCACATTGAAACTTGTTGAGACAATTTGTAGCACAATGAAACTTGTTGAGACAATTTGTAGCACATTGAAACTTGTTGAGACAATTTGTAGCACAATGAAACTTGTTTAGACCATTTGAAGCACAATGAAACTTGTTGAGACAATTTTTAGCACAATGAAACTTGTTGAAACAATTTGTAGCACATTGAAACTTGTTGAAACAATTTGTAGCACAATGAAACATGATGAGTTCATTTGCCATAATCGGGAAAGTTTTGTGTGTATATTGCATCTGAATTTGACTCAGTAAATAGGTCTTTCTCGATATGTAACCAAACGTCCTATAAAAAAAATGTATGAAATGTAGTTCCACGTTCTCTCTCCAAGTGAATGTTTGTGCATTTTTAATCGACACAATTTTTTCATGACTTTTGAGTGATCATGCATTGACTTTTCTTTTGCACCATGTATTATTAACCAACCAGGCTATCCATACTTAAGTACTCGATTTCATTTTCATTTATTTGAAGTATTTGATTAGCTCTTTCTTAACTGACTGATTATACCATCATATGATTTATAAACTAACTAACTTAAACCTAAACCAGACACAACATACAGCCCCCGTTCGTTATTTCATTACTGTGAAAGTGGAATCCCACATTTCCGATACGTGTTTCGGCCATGTCAGGAATCGAACCCGGGACCCTTATCTCAGTGAGCAGAAATGCAACTTACTAAGCTATGGTGACGGACCTTAAGCACTTTAGTATGTTAGTAATGAGGGCGATATAATTTATATAAAGTGTACCCGCATTCGCGTGGATGGGTGGTGTGAAACGATTTGGAAAACTACCGTAAGTACAAAACTAGACTGACGGTTTATACCATTCAAACACCAACGCGGTCCACTAATAATAAGTTTGTGAATAGTTTTTTAACTCATAAATAATGTTTTATATATAAACATATTTTGAAAAATATATGTTAGTATTCAGCTATAGGATTATATTTTTTCATATTACTGATTGACATAATTATGCCTTTCCCTTCCTTTAACATAACCGGTCCCCCTTCTGGCATCAAGGTCAGTTGGCGATTCATCACTCTGACCACACCCCACACGGGAAAGGAGAGTATGACAATGAAAGTATTTTCAATAAAAGATCTAATATAAGCGATAAAAGTCATAGGATGATTAAATTAGTTGGAAGCTGTGCAAAAACCACCTGTTCTAACCTCTATTCACAGGAAGCATAACATGTTAACTTTCCTAGAGATGTCTGAAATGTGCCAATAAGCCATGTATCATCGCCACCCCCTTTTTACCCTTCTCTTCTGATAAAAAAACATTCCTCTTTGATTAATCTTTATCTTTCTTCTCACTCCGTGTCTGCTTTGTTTCCGGTTACCTTATTGGTCCGTAGGAGCGCTAGACTCGATGGCGCGAGGACATCTAATATAAACATGGTGCAGTTCAAGTCCGTGGCACAGTCCACGTGTGGCGTCCGTTTCAGACAGTTGACAAGAAGCACGACGCGCGCATGCGCTTTACTATATTGTATACAAACAACTGCCTATTGAGAAGTGGTAACAAAAAGTAGAAATATTATATTAATATAGAACAAAATAATTTATACGTTTACTAATTATATATTTTAAACTTTTGTCTAATAGTTAAATAAAGTAGTAGAGCTAGTGTAAATATCCAATTATTATCTGTTAGTCAAGTCAGCGAGAATGGACGTCAAACTTCAGTTCCAACAAAACGTGATCAACTCAAAGGTGTTCGACAACTCACGATGGACGTACACGGTAAGACAACAATCAGTGTATGTTTTACCATCCACACATCATTTCGAGTAGTTTACAAACTAGAGGATACTCAGATAGAACACGATCCCTCTAATTAACATGAATAATGTATCCATAAATAGCATCACTTTGGTAGGGTAAATTTAATAAGGGGGTTTCATATGCTTTTTTTTTATCTCTCCGCGTCTTACCACCCATCTGGGATATGCTCACACTTACACTAATGGGGTGAATATAATTGGAATTTTATGGGATGGGGAAGGTTATATTTATAGGAGGTGTACTAGCAATTGCGTGGAGGGAGAGTGACAAACCATTTTGTAAAAACCACCCTCAGTACACCCGACCGGGATTCGAATCTCGAGCTTCTTTTCATTGGCAGTTTAGTCTATTACGAGAGTGACACCATAGATCATGTGGTCACCGAAGTAGGCCCTTGAGATGATAATAATGATAATAATGGTGTATCTGGACTACATCACTCGTAGCCCAGTAGGGAAATAACCAGTACCGTCGCCCAGTGGACGCCCAAATGTAGTAATCTTACATCCTTTATCTGGAGGCTCTTTCCATGTCTGAGGTGATGGCGATAGTGATTATGAGCGTGTGAACCCAATGAAGATATTAACCTAACTTAAGCCTAATTAACAAAATTTTGGCTACCACGAGAACTATTCCTGTATTGAGAATTATCCCGTAGTACTACCCGGAAATCAAACCCAGGACATCTAAGTCAGCAGCCAGGAGCTCTGACCCTTATACCAAGAGGCCGATTAGTTCCTTGAGATATAAATAAATAAAAATGTATATAAAGAATATAGAGGATGAATCAATTATATAAGTGCCTACAAGGATAAAGGAAGGCCTCTATATGAAATCCTTACCCATTCTCAACTTGTAGATGTTTGGGATAGTACATCGACTTTCTGGTTAATGATCGGACGCGATAACCACGACCAACTCTTTCGGGTGTTACCAGTTCAAATTTTACCAGTCGAATGGATTTATGTTTAAATACAAATAGTCACTACATGTACAAGGGGCCAAGCCCGGACCACCCTCTTTCAAGAAATATACAACTTTACCTACTTTATGGCATTAGGATCTCGAATGTTCATTGCCACACTTAAAAAAGTACGCCACTTATCCCTTGATCTAGCTATATCCAGTCCACCTCATTACACCCTATCCTTATCTTGAGCTAGCTATATTCCAGTCCATCTCAATACACCATATCACTACCTTGAGCTAGTTCTATCCAGTCCACCTCATTACACCCTATCCTTATCTTGAGCTAGTTATATCCAGTCCACCTCAATACAACCTAATTCTTTCATGTCCATTCCAACTTTACTCTCCCATCTATGTTTAGGTCTTCCCACTGGTCTCTTCCCATTGGGTTTTCGACTAAATATTTTGAAGAAGGTTCTATATTCTCCCATTCGTGCTACATTTCCTGCTCACCGTAATCTGCGAGACTTGATTATCCTAATAATGTCTTGTTGTGAGTTCAGGGTATGTAATTCATCATTATAAAACCTTCTCTACTTCCCAGATTACTAATCCCTTTGTGGACCAAACATCTTCAAGCACCTTGTTTTCGAACATTATAATGATTTATTTTTTATCTTATAAGGTGAGTCCACGTTTCACAACCATAAAGGACAACCGGTAAAATTATGGTTTTGTATATTCTGAGTTTTGCATTCCTGGAAATCATGCGAGATTTCAACAACTTACTGACCGAGTAATAACAAGTATTTCCTGGCTGTATTATTTTCCTAATTCCCAATCTAATACCGTTATTGCTAGTTAAATTTGTTTATAAATGTTTAAACTTATTAACCATGTCAAATGATATGTTGTTCGAAGCAATCTCTAAATGATCGTTCACAGTCTGTGTTCTCTGAGTGATAATTATACTTCTTTAATAGTGTTTAGTAGAATGTGTGTATTTCTTGTTACGGCTTCCTTACTAAGCTAAATCATCTGCGTCCCCTGATATTTGAATTGCACCGTTTAATGTCAACCCTTCTCTACTCTGTTGATTACCTGATAGAAAACACTTAGTCTATGTTAAAGAGTAATGGGGAAAGTGCATTTCCTTGATTCAACCCATTATGTATTTCGAAAGTATCAGTGACAAGTGACATACAACCCGTACCCTGCCACGAGTATGTCAAATACACCAAAATTAGCTGGAAAAGATTTTGGGTATCCCAAACTTAACTAAAATTTCATACAATTTGTTTCTCTTAACTGAATCATAGACCTTTTAAAAATCTACCGTGATGTTGTATTCACACATTTTTTCTAATATTTGCCGAGTAGTAAAAATCTTATGTTGATATGTTTCGTCGAGATCCACAAAGATGATCCCCAATTATTTCCTCTGCTTATTGAATCAATCTTATTATAATTACTCACCTGCTGAATGGCTCTTTCTTTCCGTTTAGTTCCTCCCCGGAAACTCCTCTGGGCTGGCTTGGCATACACCAAGTATTCTTAGTACAGATAAACATGTTATTACTTGCTACTCATAATACCTTTATTCTATTTTCTATTTTATTTTATCTACTACAGTAAATATTGTAAGCCTTGGTACCGTTAGAACCCCTACACCCTGTCATGGCAGAGCTGACTAAGAACAACAACCAACATCTAGATCGGTTCGGATAAGATAACAAAAGTAGGTGACATGTTATTGTGTCTAGAGACTTCACCACGCCACGACATCGCAACAGACTGGACTCCTGGTGACGGGGATATCGGGGCTCAATCCCGGTCGAGTGTATTGAGAGTGGTTTTACTTCAATGGCTTTCCACTTTACCTCCATGCAAATGAGTGTACACTTCCTTTAAATTCAACCTTACTCATTCCTAACAAATTATAGTATTTAGTACATAATATATCTTATAAGCCGAAAGGGTAGTAAGACGCAGTGCTATAAAAATAAAAGCCTACGACCGATAAGTACAAATCATCGAAACTTTATCGGCCAAATTTGAATAGGTAATAACTGTACCAAAATTATCCTTAAAAAATTTAAAATAAAGAACAGTATTCATGGATGTTTTTTTGTTGCGCATATTTGTTGTTACAAATCTCAGTTGGTGTGTATATTTATCTACGTTTATCAGGCAACAAAGAGGGTTATTGGCACCTATAGCTTCATAATATAGGTTAAATCTAATAAAATAAATACACCCAAAGGTCCATTCTCGGTCGTAACAACGTGAAGTTGATTGTGGACCTTCATGTGTTACTATCACCAAACTAGGCCTCTGTCAGCTAATAAATCAAGCACAAGTAACGGGAAGTAATTATTATTTAATTTGTTGGGAAAGAAGTGAGCTGGTTAGGCCTAATTGGTAGCATTGAGGAACTTTTTGATCAACTATCGCGTCAAACACAGGGTTATTGATGGGTTAATCTAGAGGGTATGCAAGGTTGCATTCAACAACTGTATAAAACTGCCCCCCCGACATACCCGAACAAGATTCGAATCTTGACCACCCAAACATGTATTTCCGGTCTACTGCAGTATTGTCACCTTAGAATGCGTGATCCCAGGTGCTAGTAAGAACATCAAAAAGTATCACACTACATGTAACACTATATTTAAAGAATACATGTTTATGATTAGTTAAGTTTGAATAGCTTTTTAAATTTCTCTCGACACATTGAAAAAAAAAGTATTGTGATCGTCAAAAAATTTGAACTCAAGATTTTGATAAATGTCAACGTTTCAAGACCCCCTGAAACCTAAAACGTGGTTTTTTCAATGCCGTCTTTCTGTCTGTCCATCCGTCTGTCTGTACCTCGCGTTTGAACCTAAACTATTTTACCGATCACGCTAAAACTTAGTATTTGGGGTTTTCATAAGGTCCTCCAGAGGGTTTTTTGGATTTAGATATCTAAACCTAAATTTTTACTAAAAGGCAAAAAGATAAAAAAAAATCGGGTGTAAAATGTATATATGTAATAGGCTCCAAGTAGCGTTTCTCCAACCCAGCTCCTTAAATTACTTAGCAAGTTGACACAGCGGAAAATTTAGAGGAATATCTTCTAAAACTTTCCTTTTGAAATGTTACCTAAAAATATTAGTTCCATAGCCGAGCAAAAATACCTGGACTCGTAGGATAGTCTTTACTTTGTTTTGTGTGCACCGTGTTTTAATATTCAACCGGGGTAGCCACATAATTTATAGGAATGTCCATATTTGAATAGAGGAAGAGCGGTGAACAATTTAAAGAAAATATATCTCAGTATATTTGGCCATAATTTAAACTCTGACCTCCTCCTTCTTGGAAAGCTGGACAAAACGAGATTTACGGCGGATTCACACGTTTGCCAAAAAACAAGATAATAGCAGAAACGTGATTACGTGACGCGCACTAAAGCAATAACAAGATTTTCAGCTTCATAGGCTTTGTCTGCTCAACGTGACTTGAAATAGCTTTAGCTTTTCTTCTTATACGCGGTAATATCTGCTTGGGAGAATCAATCGAATTTCAAAACCAACTGACGCAATCAGTGCACATGCACCTACAGAGCTAGATGCTAGCAGACAACTGCATCTACTGTTGGAAAATTATTGGAAATAACTAGTTAAGGGGAAAGCTTGTTTCGTTCTTATTCTGTTTTTTATTTATCTCGTGACATCTCTTATAAATAATTTCATAAGCCCGTTCCCGTTAAATAAAATTTCGAGAAAATTATTGAACTGATTTTGACAAACGAACAGTCATTTAAAGGTTAGGGGTTCAGAATGTCAGCAAAAATACTTTGCCTGAAACTAAAACATAATTTTCCTAACAAATTTTCCATCTTTTCATTTTGTGGGGGCAGTGGCTCATCTGTAAAATATATTTTTTTTTTTTACATCATCATGATTTGTGTATAGTTGTTTATCGGTAAATAAATTGTTTTCTTTGATTACAAATAATAATAACTCAATCTTACTTGAGCCGTTGGTCCAACCAATAGATAAAGAGCTGGGAATGGAGTCGTTTTAAAGTTCGCATCGTAGAAAATATATGTTTTGTTTCAGAATAAATCCGAAACTAAATAATTACCTATGTAAAGTTGGTAGCCTTTGACGAGTAAACTTTTAATTATAAAGTCGAGTTAGGGTTTGTTAACTTATATAGAACTTTAATAATATAGGTAACGCACTAATTAGATGTTACATTTGCTTAAATTGATATGTATAATTTCTTTTAGTCAATTAAATCAAGACACAAATCAAGACTAAATAACATGCAAGATTATTTATTTAGAGGTTACATCATGAATTATAAAGTCAATTAAAACAATTGTATTTTAAATAAGTACAACAACCCTTCTAAAATATCATTGGTAAGATTTTTACATTAATAATAATATTCTAAGATTATTTAACTAACAGCAAAAAGGGAAAAGTATTCTGTGATGACTAAAATATTTTAAGCGATAACAGGTTATAGGAGGGGCTGATAATCAAATTGACTAGGAGATGAATTGACAATTTGACTTGATTGTAGTTAATAATACCTTTAAAATGTTAATGACTCCTACTTGAGAAGTCTTATTTTTCATATATGTTCAAAATATTTTTTGTCAAATTTATTTAAAAATTATAAATATTAATAGTTTATGTTAACATTTTTAAGGTATTATTAACTACAATCTAGTCAAATTGCCAATTCATCTCCTAGTCAATTTGCTTATCAGCCCCTCCTATGACCTGTTATTGCTTAAAATATTTTATTCATCACAATACAATTTTTCTTTGTTTATCTGTCGAGTAAATAATTTTAGAATATTATTATTGTAAAAAGCTTACCATTGACCTTTTATAAGTGCTGTTGTATCTATTTAAAATGCCATCATTGTTTTAATTGACTTCATAATTCACGATAGAATGAGTTCTTTCTCTCAATAAATCATCTTGCTTGTTATTTAGTCTTGATTTTTGTCTTGATTTAATTGACTAAAAGAAGTTATACATATCAATTTAAAAATGTAACATCTAGGTACGTTCCTTATATTATTAATTTCACATAATTCTCCTTATTATAATTATAATGAATATTACCAAAATTAAATAGAACTGTTCCTAGTAAAAAGTTTAGAACACATTTTAGTGCAATAATCTGTAGTCATCGCGGCCGCAACCATCAACTAGTTATATTATACCTTGAAAACATTCATTGCGATATTAATCTTGAGAATCTGCTAAGCCAACAGAAAATAAAATATGTTTCTAGTTTTTGTTGCATAGTTATCATGGGATAGCATGCTAGCGTGTTAATTGCTGCGCTCTTCAATACGAGTCTTCTGTCAAATCTCACTGAAAGTCTGAATCAAGCTTTTCGCCTTTTCCCGCGTGTCTACTGTCACGGGTTTGAGCTTGTCGTTGTGACATTTGAACTATTGAACACCGAAACAACACCGAGACCGATGAAGGGGACTGATGCAACCGGCATTTAATTCGACAAGATAAACCAACTCGAGTAAACAAAACAATAAAAACACGGGATTTGGTGGAGGATGTCTGACATTGACCAGAGGTTCGTCCTCGCCCAGCTGCGCTCGGGGGGAATAGGATTAAGCTGTTTATAAGAGCTTGTCAAAACAAACAAATGAAACACAATCAAATTGTCTGAATTCTACGACTTTGTGTGTGTGTGTGATTTAACCCATTTTTAACACCATGAAGGCTCGTCCCGTTGGGTCAGTAGTTATAATGAGCTACAAGACCGGTTAGATTTCGTATTAGTTCAACAGATATGCATTAACACATATATGACTACTTTAACAAGAATGTATCAATCCAACACCTAAGCTCAGTCGGTAGAGTGTCTTTCTGCTGAGCTAAGGGTCCCAGGTTCTATTCCTGACACGGCAGAAAAATTTAGTATTTGTGAAATGAGGGCTTCCTCTTTCACAGTGATGAATTAACGGTCGGGGGATGGGTGTTGTGTCTGCTCTAGATTTAAGTTAGTTTATTAGTCTTGTGCTGATATAATCAGTTGGTTCAGTCAGTGCAAATTAAATACATCAAATAAATGAAAATAAAAGACGACACATATATGACCAGTTCAACAAACATTTATCATTACCCATTTGACTACTTTAATAGGCATATATTGACACGTATTTGACTAATACTACATATATTTCTAAACACATATTTGATTAATTCAACAAATATTTATCAACACCAATTTAACTTCTTCAAAAGGTATGTATTGACACCGATTGACTAGCTCAACTGATATTCATTAACACCCATTCAACTAATTCAATACACATTTATCGAAACTCATTTGATTGATTCAAGATAGATTTATCGACTCATTCAACATATTCAACAGACATGCATCGACATTCACTATCGATTATGGCTTCTTAATGTGAGGCCATCATAACTCTTACATCAAGTTAACTTAAGAATTGTGATTTTTTAAACTGTAATTGCTTACATCGAGCCGCTTGGTTAAGCAATAATTAGATGTAAACTAATATAAATATTTAAAAAAACTTGCCACTGGTATCTTGGTTCCGAACTTTAGGATCAATGTTATAACATGAATTGAGATAACATTTAGAAAACATTCTAAAAGAATAGTTGAAAGTAAGGAGTGGTTCTAATGAAAGTTAACATCTAGCTGTCATAACAACAAATGGTGTTTTTCACAACGACATAATTCCATGATTATGGTACTATAGTACTGAAACATGTCGGAATGAAGTATTCCAAACATTTACAGTGCTGGATTTCAAAAAGGAGTAATGGGACATAGACGCGGATAAGACTTAGATTATTCTACATTACACAAATACTTTAATTATTTTTCTAAATCAGTTTGGCAAATGTTAACTTAATTTTGATACTTTAATTTCAAACCTAAATCTGTACTTAAGAACATTGTTCATATCACGTTATACTGTATTTTATATTTTTGTATTAATATTGTAATGTGTCAGCTTATGTTTTAAGACTATTCATCAACTCGTTTGAGCATTATATGTTAGTTGGTGATACATTGTAATTGTATATAATTGTTCAGATCATACACTATATTCCCTTATTAAAATTTTATTTAAATTGTAAATTTTAGTGCTTGTCAATTTCACCTAATACATCAACCACTTTATTAAATGCTTGATTCATAAATTAATTTATGATTTTCTAGTTCAACTTATCTAAGTCTTAACTTTCATGAATTGGGATGTCCATGCCATGTCTTTGATTTGTTTTTGTTTTTTGTCGTAGGCGCATGGGAAAAGGCGTCACTCTCGTTAGGTCTAGGTTACCTGTGACGTGAAAATCATGGTTTGAATTTTGGATTAGTCTATTGAGATTTGATTATAATAAGTATTTACCCACCATCCCTCCACGCAAATGCGAGTACACTAACTTTAAATCAAACCCGACCCCATATTCTGAATGGGTAGTAAGTAAGACTCAGCGAAACAACTATGGCCATATTGGTAAGTGTAATACAGATTTCGTTCTTTGGACAGATAAAAAAAAGTTAGTAAGAATTCCCGTCACAATTAGGCCCACTATTCATTATCTACGGTTAATTACGTAGAATTCTTTCTCATAGGAAGGACAGCACAAACATGTTGTGTCGCAAGTCCGCTACAGTTACACACACACACACACGCATGTATACACATACAAACACACGCATGTACACACATTATACGACCACAAATATTAGATTTAAAAAAATACTCAAGGTAATTCCCTGCTAATTGAAAATAAAATATTTTATAAATTTATTCTTCGAACACAACTCTTACAATATACAGTCCAATTTTAATAGGAAGAGCATTTTATAAAAGTAGAAACATATATTCTTCTAGCTATCATTAATAAATTAGTGTTATTTTATAGTTACTATCAATATCTATCAAAAGTTATAGCTACAGATCAGATGACCTGACGTATGAATACATTAAAATAGAACCAGTATATGTTTAGCTGTTAAATAAAGCTTTACCTGTGAAACTTGGCCTTCACACGTAAATCCTTACAGATTATCCTCAAGAACAACTATTTTTTTCAATTATGTCCTACACATTATAAAAACAAACTCTAAATATAAACTCTCACCAGTATTTCACGTGTTTCGGTTGGTCGACAAACCATCGACCGATTGGGAGTACACTCCGTTATGGGTACCTTTCTCATCTCTTAGATTAAGTCGCAAATATGTTGAAAGTGCTCAAAAAAATAAAAAATATAGTAAAATCGTAAATACTTTCTCATAGATACAGTTCAAGTTTTTAAAAACATCATCTATAGTCCAATGAATGAATTGAAAAATAAGTACAGCAATATCTTGCTAATCCGAATCTTCACTATTCTGGAAAACGTGGTAATCCGGACCTCCCCTAGTTTAGTGCCCTTCAAAACCACTCAAGGTCACAATCGTGATCTATCTTTATCTTACCGCGACAACTTGCTGTTGATGTTTCGTCTTGATAGTGGGACGATCTTTGTTTGGTTTTCTGTGGATGTATTGTGTAATGTTGTTGAATAAAAGAAGACATAGACCGTTAAGCTTAAAACAGAAACGGGTGAATTTAGAAAGAGTTGGGAAAATAAAAATAGTTGTTGAGAAGTTTGTGGGTAAGTCTACAATTTTTATATAAATAAAAACGCAGAAAATAATCAATTTACGAATAATAATAATAATATATAAATAATTTTCTAATGTTGTTGTAAAACGTTTTTCTTGTTATATCTTGATAATTCGGATAATTTGATAATCCAAATGACCTTGACAAGTTAAGGTCTAAATTTGCAAGACCGTGCTGTATAAAATGTCATTTGAAATGTAAAATTGGGGTTGCCATGCACCTTAAAAACCGGGAGGACCAGGAAAACATAGGGATTTTTTGTCTGGAAAAAACAGGGAACTACACCAATAAAACCCGCCTCGGTGGCGTAGTTGGCTAACGCGCTTGTTGTGTTGAGCTCGACTGCTGAGGACGGGGAGATCGAGGTTCGAATCTCGGTCGGGTGAACTGGGGGTGGTTTTTCCTAAATGGTTTCCCACTCTCCCTCCACGCAAATGCGGGTTCACTTCCTCTAATTCAACCTTCCCAATTCCTAATCCAATAGAATAATTAGTACGTAAAGCGTATAACCCGAACGGCTAGTAAGACGCGGTGAAATAAAATAATAATACACCAATAAAAAACTGAAATATATATAAATTTAGGACATTAAACTGTTAAAACATTGACGAGATGTCCGTCACATAGAAATAAAAAGCGAACTGAAGAAATAACCAAGTCGATTTGAATACATGTCTTATTGTGCCTTTTCCTATTATTTTTTTCTCCTAGAAACAATGAGTTGCATTACTCAAAGTCAAACCATTCTGTTATAAACACCAATGTCATCATTTAACAATGGCAAAAAGAAATGATTAAAAAAAATAATTTCCATTCCTCTATACTACTCCGTAAAGTGTCTTAAAAACCTGAAAAACACAGGTAATTATGAATTAATAAATGGTGGAAATCTTGAAAACGCTCACTAGACACCCATTTATTTTGGAAAAAAATATATTCAAAAATTTTAAAACTATAATCAAAATCACTAATTATATATCTTGAGGTATGATCATATACCATCTAAATATCAAATTTGAACTAAATCCATCAAATTCTCTCGGTTGTAGCCCCGGCTATAGACAGACATACAGAGAGACAGACAAATAGAGATAGAATAGTAAGATCCCCTTTGTTCGGTTCAGGGACACATAAATGTCAAGGCACACCTTAATCATTTTAGTTTCATAAATAGACTCTCGGGTATTACGAGTTAAAATAGCAGCCAAGTACCCAAAATACATATAGGCCTAACTTCTAAAATTAGCAAATAATGATCATATATACGTAATTATTATATAGATATGAACAATTCTGAACATTTAAAATATATAATTTAGCTATTTAACATTTTTAAGAAACATATGTGTATATAAGATAATTTACGATTAAAAAATTGACACTTTATGAAGTTTTCAAACAGTGATTGTTCCAAAACTGTAACATTCGACAACTTATCAAAATTCAAAAATTTGAAGAAAAGCGTCTTAAAGAAAAACTTTTATTCATAAAATAACATATTTTAAAAAATTTAAGAATTCATAAATAGATAAATATTAATATTTTATTGATGCTTACAAAAAGAAATTGAAAAAATTATCATATCTTGAGCAAAAAAACAACAGTTTATCACGTCTCGCACCAAGACTCCCCGTGTCAATTCCGGGTATGCAATCTCTGTTGAAATGGTGAATTGCTGGTTGCATTCTACAACTGCTCGGGATGGTTATTGCTTATTTTTTCAATTGTCGAAACTATGTTATAACCGAATATTGATCATAAAACGCAATCTTCGAAACCTTTTTACACTGTTCTTTCTTGGATGTACCTTCACTTCCGAAACAACCTAACTTAGATGAACTTAGCTTATGTCCCACCATCATCCTACCGTCAAAGTTGCCAACCTTGGTTTCTAGCTGCAAATCAAAAATAAACTTAATAAGGACGAGATTGGTCAAATATAATGTATTAATAGTTAAACTTATAATGTTTGGTATTTATTATAATCTAGTGTTTCAGGTTGTCCTCTTCTTTCATAGGCTTCACATGAGTTTATTATAAAGGGTGGCGATTGGTTGGGGAAAAGACAGCGTATAAAAAGTCATGTGTATTAGCATGGAAGTGGAGAGGGAAAACCAACCCCTACTGCGCCACATACCGGTAAGCTAGATAAAACGTGACTGAAAGCGTTTTCCCGCTTAACAACTGATGATGATTATATTATTTTCAATACGTGTGACAGATAATTTTTGGACACAGTTCATATCAACACACGACATACAAGCTAACTTACCCCCAGGCATGATAGCTAATCTTACACACCCAGTTCTAGAGACATGAATTGTACTGTCTAAGTGCGAGGATAAGCCATTTAAAATGTGGCGACACTTTAGGTAGGAATGTAGCTAATGTGAGCCTAAAGGACATTATTTTTGTTAAAATAAATAAAATATTGCTTCAGTAGAGTTTTTTTCACATGGTTACCTCAACATTTCTTAAATATATAACGAGGGTGCCCTGGAATTAAATGACAACTTTTTCTCTTCATTTAAAGTGTATAATATAATGCTGCTATGCTCATGTTAGATATTCAACAACTGTTGATATCACTATGTGAAGAAAACTAAACTATGTTTCTACTGAGAAATATTTTATTTATTTAAGCCAAAAAAAGTGTTGCTATAAAATTACAAAATCACTTACCTTCTCCCGCAACCCTTACATCTCCACTTTAAGGACACACACTTGTCAACAATTAAAGTGGCTTAACCCGTCATATACACCATTGTTGCAAAAAAAAAAAGTTTCGAATATTTGGTAAAAATAAAGGGCCAGTTTTATTTTTTATATAGAGGCCTAATCTTTTATTTTGTGATAATAAGATACTAAATTAATTGGAATCTTATACACCACTGCTGCCGTCTTCTATTGGTGAAGATAGTGTCAACTTCTGCTGATAGACTCAAAGGGTGGCATGTGGTCAGCGCAATGAACCCTTCGGCCATTTCGATCAGTTTTTTAGACCGGAGGCGCTACTTTTTAATTCAAGTAGCTCCTCATTTGTCCTCACTAGGTTGAGTTGACCTCGTTTCAGACCCACTACTTCACAGAAAATCTGTAAGCACCGGGGATCGAACACGAAACCTCTGGAAACTCTGACCTCTAGACCACCACGGGAGCTGGATAATTTATTGGAACTAACATTTGGTATGGAAGTATGATATGAAACATAATTTAAATAGTCAAACTAATTCCTGCCGTCAGAAGTGCTCGGTCAACAGAGCGTGGCCACGCCGCACCCCTCGGGGGAACACGATCCGATGAAGGGAGAGAGGAAGGTTGCCGCCGCCGAAAGAACGAGGTATGGATACGATCACGACCGTAGAGAAGTGAAGGGCCCCCTCCTGGCACGTGCGCTGGGAATGTGAGAGGTGCTGGAACATGTTCAAGTTTACCTCACTATGCTTCTCACGACTGTCTGTGTCGGTTGTAAATCACTCAGCTCCTTGTCGCAAGAGTTTGTTCTTTCTCTGCATGTTGAGGAGCTACTGTCGCTGCTGGTCGTTGCTGCAACTGGGGACATTCCCTGCCTTTAGTTAGGGACACTGCACACGTCTCAAAGAGAGGAACAAACGTATCCTACTTTACTAGTTTTAAATATAGGAACAAACGTATCCTACTTTACTAGTTTTAAATATAGGAAGAAACGTATCCTACTTTACCAATTTTAAATATAGGAACAAACGTATCCTACTTTACTAGTTTTAAATATAGGAAGAAACGTATCCTACTTCACCAATTTTAAATATAGGAACAAACGTATCCTACTTCACCAATTTTAAATATAGGAACAAACGTATCCTACTTTACCAATTTTAAATATAGGAACAAACGTATCGATACTTTACCAATTTTAAATATAGGAAGAAAAGTATCGATACTATAATTAGTTCAAATATAGGAAGAAAAGTATCGATACTATAATTAGTTCAAATATAGGAAGAAAAGTATCGATACTATAATTAGTTCAAATATAGGAAGAAAATTATCGATACTTAACCAATTTTAAATTTAGGAAGAAAAGTATCGCTACTTTACCAATTTTAAATATTTGAGAAAAAGTATCGGTACGGTACCAATTTCAAATATAGGAACACCTGCTTCGGTGACCTCATTGTCTAAGGCATCACGCTCGTGTTTCACTAAACTGCCGATGACAGGGAGATCGGGGTTTGAATCACGGTCAGGTGTACTGGAGTGGTTTTTCCTAAAAGGTTTTCAACTCTTTTGCCACACAAATGCGGGTACACTTCCTTTAAATTCAACCTCCATCGTCTGATGTAATTAGTACATATGCATATAACCTGTACAGGTAGTAAGACGCGGTGCTAAAGAAATGCATGGGCTAATAGGAAGAAAAGTATAGAATCTTATCAATTTTAAATTTAGAAAAAAATATATTGAAGCCATATATAATATCTGTACTTTAACTATTTAAAATATAGGAAGAAAAGTATCAATACCTTATCTATTTCAAATATATAAAGAAAGGACCTATAGCAGTAGGTATAGGTTTTTATAAATAATAAGCATTTCAGCAAAGTTAGGCCTCGTCTGCATAATCCGTGCTGTCATATATCGATTCCACTGTAACAAAGGCCGCATCGGGTCCGCCTTTTGAGGTTTTCGATGCGGCCTTTTGGCATATTTTGTCATTTGTACATCTACATCTTTTTAAATTATATATTCTCAAACGGCATGTATATAATTAATTACAATTTTAAATCGCTATATTTATAGCATAGTGTAAAACAAAGCTAACTACTTTTAGCAATATAGCTATGGTTGTCGCACTAACGTGTTTTTTTTTTTTTTTCAAAATTTACTGTTTGTGAAGAAT
>CABEEJ010006877.1:14566-35800 GCA_901482245.1 Timema douglasi | reverse complement strand
AGGCTTCATTCACCCCTCCCACTAGCCAATTAGGGGCCCCATTGTTCGCTAATTAACGATCCTTTATGTCACAGAAGTAGGAAAACGCCCCTACTAGATGGTTTTAAAGGTCAATTATTCATATTATATTCATTATTATTAATATTGGGGGGTGGTGGTGGTGGTGGTGGTGGTGGAGAGTGAAATTGTGAGGATACATGTTCGGACATGCAAAAAATCCCCTCAAATAAATTCCCTAAAAATAAAAATAAATCTTAGAACCCGATTGCAGCACCACCTACCGGGTTCAATTGGGAATCCAAACCATCCATAAACCCACTCAAATATCCACAAAAAATGTCATCAAAATTGGTCCAGCCGCTTAGGAGGAGTTCAGTGACATACACACGTACAGAAGAATGTTATATATTAAGATAGTAATGAATAAGTTGACACTTTTGAGCCATGTGATGGCATTTAGTGCAGAACCTAACCAAGAATATACACTCCTTGAAATTATATTTCTCAAGTCCGAAGCTAACACGTTGGCACTAAGCTTTATTTTCAATGGATTATTTTTTCTTATATTCTATGAGTACATTTTTAACTAATTTGTTAGAGATAGAAAATAAATTTTCGACCTTCCCTTAAAAATAATATCAAAAAAGTAATGTAATATTAAGATTTATAAAAATGTTGTAAAATATATATATATATACAAACAGAGATAAAATTGTTTCAATATTTCTGATAAAAAAAATCCTGAATGCTAATAGCATTAGCATGACCACACAAGTCTGCCTCGGATTATATTCAAACATAGGTATTAAAAGAGATTCACATTGGTAGGAAAAAATCGGATCACAGAATTGACCAATCAGGTTCATGGAGATTGTAAACTAATGCGCCTAAGCCGTGGTACACGTTTTCATCTTGAATAATAATTACGACGGGGGGTTTGGGATTTTGGAATCGATTAATGTGTATCGGAAAACCATAATATGACCAAAGGTTAGCTGAAATACAGACAAATAGATGCCAGTATTAGTATGAGTGCTAGGTGGCGTGTGAGAGAAGGCAGTTTTGTGCATTAAGTTCATAAATTTTCCATCATAGAGAAGATAAGAAGTATTTTTTTCAGCAAAACTTAGTACCGATTTGTGTTATACAAAAATATTTTTAATAAGTAAACAGACGAAGAAAGTCTAATGTATAGTAAATATAGCTACATTTGTTCGAAGGGACGCTGGGGAAAAAATTAGGAGAAAACTACTTGACCAGGACTCGAACCCTAATCTCCCCTTCACTTTCAATCTAGTCCAACACGAGAGTGGAGTAATAGACCATGCAATGACCGATACGGGTAAAATAAATCTCTTAAGCCTTTTTATTTTTTTGAATAATTATTTTTATTCTATTTTATCCATTTTACTACTTTTCCAGGTTATTCACATGCTTACTGCTAAGGTGAATGTATGAGAAGGGTTGGATGTTAAAGGAAGTGAACCAGCATTTCCGTTAGTGGGTATTAGCAAACTATCTATGGGAAAAACGTCTAAATACATCCGACCGGGCTCCAAACAAAATTTTCGGTGGAAACAACAATACGGAGCTTTTTTAAAGTGACGCCTTATACTGTGCGATCACAAATGCGTTTCATGTGCTGTTAATTGCCGGATAATACAGGGATTACTTTAATAAAAACTGTCGTGAGAGACAGAATTGACTATTCACTTACGTGATCTCTTTTTTGTTCATCGCATCTTACTACCCGTTTGCTATCCGAATATTTACACTATTGGAGTAAATATTAGTATTATATTGTTTGTAGGAAATGTACCCGCACTTGACTGGAGGGAAAGTGGGAAAATATTTTATATATAAGATATTTAAGATTTCAGTACACCCCAATGGCATTTGAACCCCGATTTCCTCGTCAATGACAATCGAGTACATTGCTAAAGTGAGGCCTAAGATCTTAGACCACTATAGCACTGATGTGGATACTTTGGGATTGATTGAAGTTATGGACTATGAATCTAGAATAGGTTGGGGTTCAATCTCTAGTCAAGAGCACTGTAAGTGTATTTATTAAATAATTGTTTAGTATCCTCTCATAAGGTGAATACTAATTAATGTACTGTACATATTTAAAATTATTTTGTCTTATACTCCAGCCTTAAATAATGAGTCCTATTAACAGTAAATAGACGCAGTTTCAGGGGGAACGGGGTCAAAGGGTTAGTTGACCCCCCTGTGCAAGTTAGACAATTAATACAAAAAACAAATGAAAGTTAAAATTTTTGAAAGAAAATACAAAACACATATTTTATATAATTTTTTTATAGTGACCTGGCGGTCTAGGGGTAAGGTGTCATACTTCTGTGCTGGCGGCAGGGGTTCAATCCTCAGTCCCGGCACAGATTTATCTGATTACCAAACCCTTCCTTCACCTCTGACAAGACATCTTGTGAATGTTGGGAATGCCGGCCTCCACCGTGGTTCGGATTCCACGTTAAACTGTAGGTCCTACATTTCATCTCACAATCATCCTAACATTACACATTAGCGTAAAGGCTTATAACCCGAACGGGTAGTAAGACGTTGTGCTAATAATAATAATATATAATTTTCTATCATCTTACGCGCAGACACCTTTTAAGCCGGGTCCACATGTACGTTATTCGTCCACGTTCATTCAATGATTGACATGACTCACGCAAGTGTGAAAAAGATATTCATGTTAATGTACGAATAGTGGTCGTGCATAGCGAGTAACGAACATTGTTCCGCATAGAGATGGTAGACTACCACACATCAAAGAAGACTAATACTAGCCTGAGATCAGTTCATTCCTAATACGTAATATAGAATATTTGTGGACCACAGGAGCAGCGGAACTGTAGGGAACTTTATCCACCTAGAATCAATCCTCCCCCTAGATATATTTCAAATCCTCTTATATTATTAAATATGAAGTTGAAATATGGTCTTAAATCAAACTCCAAATTACTTCTAGATGCATTCTATTGTTAAAAATTTGCCGGAGCAGACCTCTTCAAATAACTACTAGAGGCATCTAACTGGCAGAAAAAGCTGGGAGAGGAAAGCTCTAAATAGCTTTCAAGGTCATCCACATTTCAAAAAACGTTTTGGGGAGGACAATTCCAAATTATGAATTTTCTTAAAAAATTTAATTTTAAAAATGTTTTTGTGGAAGACCCCTTTAAATATTAGCTTCTTGAGGTAACTATTGTGAAAAATTAAGGTATCACTCTAAATAACTTTGAGGGGCATCCAAATTTCAAAAATTTATAGTTGAGGAACGCTTTAAATGGTCTAAAAAATCTAATTTAAAAAAATCAATTTGAATACTACTCATAGCTACTAGAGAGAGCCATTTTTCAAAAAATTGCTGAAGGAGGGCCACACCAAATAGTTTATACAAATGGGGTGTGGCTGTGTCATGGACACGGCCGTGTGTTGTACGTGAATACGTTTATGTAACGGGTTATATATTTTTTAATAAAATATTTTTATTTATGTATTTAGGATAAAAGCAAGGAAACAAATAATTATTGTGTTACAATATAACTTTATTAATTATAGGTCTGTGATACGAAAAGTATGACACAAATGGCATACAAGATACATCGAGATTTCTGGTATTCTAACACCTTATTATATTCAATGTCACTACTTTAAACTAATGTTTTATATACAATCAATAGATTTTGATTATCGCTGACGATTAAAACCTAAACGAACATCGTAGCTTCTCCGAGTCAAAAGTTATACTAATTTCAAATCTAGATACGCAGCAAAATAACCTCAAAATGGCGGCGATTCCCCCTCCACCGCGCGCGATGCGTCACTGTTCTCGCGTATTGTAATGCGTTCTTTGATCCTTTGGATATCCAGTGGTATAATTTAATTTTGGATGTAGAGGATAGATTCGAAACTACAATGCCAAACTGTATCCCCCGATTTTGTTATCATTAGGTTTTTTGGATTGCCCCCGTATGGTAGCAAATTTAAAGACGTATTTACGTAAAAACTATATGATTTTAAAATATGGGAGAGGATGACCATGATTTAAAACATACATGAGACAAAATGTGAATGAGAAACTGTTAAATGGCTTTAATATTGTGAGTAACTATGTTATTTATAACTTTGACCCCCTATGAAAATGATCTGGATCCACTACTGGTCCAGATTGTCTGTAATAATACCCCTAATTTTATTTTGCAACTACATCAAATTAAAGTTTTCGTAAAGTTCACGCAACGTAAAGAAACTAGTGTGTGATCAGGATTCACATATCTTAACATAACAGCTCGAGAAAAAACACAGACAATGGATTTGGATTGTTTGAAAACAAATCGTTCACTCAAATTTAACGCAAATATTTATATTTAGGGCTGATCAGGCTGAAAGTAACTGCAATAGAAACTGATGCAAACAAGTAAATCAATAACTAGTCCTGCTGACGTGGCTTGCAAAAAGATTGGCTAGCTAGAACTTTTGATACCCAACACGAATGGTGCAAGTAGCAATAAACTGCGTTTTAAATGTACAGGATATCTGGGAGATTACTTTACCTTCACATCAAATGATGACAATGACCTCCCTCTGCCTCAAAGCACAGGTGAACACGCCGTTCCAAATTCCTGGCCATTCTTTAGAATATTGAATTTTCAAAATCGTTGATTTCGTGTGTAATGCCTTCAAATCGTCCAATGTCAGAGGGCGTGTAGCTTGGACTCTTTCCTTCATGTAGCCCCACAGAAAAGTGTCTGGCTAGATTAAATCCGGCGATCTCGGAGGTCACAAGTTCCTGGAGCTTGTCCTGTAGATGGATGGACTCGTGTGACGTATTACACGTGTCACCGTTCTGTTACAAGTACTATTTACGCAGCTCAATATCACCCACTTGATCAAATAATTACATGAACACACGTTAGTACTGTGTGGTGTTCACAGTTAAACTGAAAAAAATCTGACCGACTACTATATCCGGATATTGCACACCAAACTACGACTTTCATTGGGTGCATATGTGCTTCCCGATTGGTGTGCGGATATTGTGCGGCTAGAATCCGTGTGTTCTTTGAGCTCACATAGCCTATGCTATTGTGTGTACTGAATCTTCACAACAATCATAGCTCATAAGTATGGCAAGAGCACCAATGAATGAGTATACAGGCGGCAAATCATTAACAGGTGCGCTGCGCCAAACAAATAAATGAAACTCCGAGAGAGTCCGCGTAGTTTGAAAACATAACAGAGCATTAAGAACTGAAAATAACTATTTTTATATGAATCACCTTGGATGTTATGATTACAGATATTATTGGCTCCCAACATTTAAATCAATTTAGGCAAAATAGTATGATTGGATGATTGGATTAACGTTAAGTAGATGCACCAGAACTATCCTACAGAGAGATCATGAGCGAAACAAATAAAACTGAGAAACTACCATCAATATTTGCCAAATAAGAATCTAGCTCCGATTTTTCAGATTTATAAGGAGGCCTGTTATCACTCACCTAGACACTCTTGTATGGATAGCTCTAGGTCCATTAACTAGCAAATGCATGGACTTAACGATTAAATCGGGAACAATATATTTATATAGCACATATTTTCAAGATACCAAATTTATTTTTAAACCAGTGTTCATTTTGAGTATTCATCTAATTATACATGTTGTTTCCGGGTTAAATGGCTAAACCTTGGGGAGTGGTAGTGGATCAAATAACTAACTTAGAATGTATTTTGGAAACTTGCTCGTTTTAGCTTTCTTTTTGTGCACACAGCAACAAATTAAATAAAAACACGCTTTTCTGCAGAGGTCCTTGACTATGACTTAATATTTATTTTCCTGGAAGTTGGATCGGTCGTACTTTATCTGTGGCTTTGCCTCTTCATTCACCTGACTTAACACTATTAGATTTATTTTAGTATGGGGAGCTCTCAAGCAAAAAGTGTATGAAGTGACTATTAATTACCTTAGGAATGCCAGGCCTCCACCGTGGTTTGGATTCCACGTTAAACTGTAGGTCCTTCATTTTCATCTCACAATCACCCTACCATTACACATTAGTGTAAGTGCGTATAACCCGAACGGGTAGTAAGACGTGGTGCTAGTAATAATAATAATAATAATAATAATAATAATAATAATAATTAATTACCTTCAATCTTTACGACAAAGGATAACGCCAAGAAACAACAGCCACCCAATGTCAGTCAGCAACTCGCTCCGTCATTAATAGGTGCAATGTTTGTCTCCGGGATGGAGGCCATCAATATCAACTAAATAAGTTAATTATTTTATTTAATATCTACTTTTTTCTTTGTTGTTTGTGTGAAAAAGAAGTGAGAACTAACAATGCTCCAAAATACATATTGAGTTAGTTTTTTTTATCTACTTCCACCTCCTAAAATGTAGACGTTTATCCCGGGAACATTCTCTGTATACCATTAGCGGTCCCACTAAGCATTTATACAATTCTATTCCTAAATCACTCCGATCCATGCCGCTAAGGGATACAAATCGCGACTTTGTTCATACAATGCAATGTAATTAAACTCTAGTAATGTCCCCCAGTCTTAAAACATCAGTGTGACGTAGTATACATCATTTGTCGCCAATTTGTTTTAGACCTTCGGAGAATCAAATTTTTATCCTTTGATTCAATAAGAAAACACGCTAGCAAATGAGCTTAGGGATCAGCAAGGGGGACCAAGAAACTATTTTGAATCAAGGGAGCATTTACTATTTTAATTATATTCCTTAGCTAAGTCAGCAGCAAGTGGGACTTTTGTCTAAAAGTTCAAAGTTCAGTTACGAGCAAAAACTATTTTGGTCAAAGCTATAGATTTACAGTTAGAGTTTTCGATTATTTAATTGTCCTAAATTAATTATTTATAATGAGAATAACGGATAAATGACTAATAAGAATTTGTCTGAGATCAAACCTTATTTAGAGGGTTTGATATTTGAAAATAATGTTCACACCAAAGTGGAGGGAAAAGTGATCAACATGTATCTAGAGGGTCAAAAATCTTACTTTTTAAGTTCTATCTTTAAAAACTACTTTGAAATGTAAAATTATCTCATTTTCAGTGAAGCATGAATAAAATATTAATATTAAACGTGATCACTAAAGATAATTCAAAGACATTGAGGATACTTTAGTGATCTAAAATTTAAAAACTATGATTCACGTAAAGAATACCACAGAGTGAGGAAGTTTCCCTTCATGTAGCTAGTAGCTTGTTATAGTTTAAAAGAATACTATTTAACTAATCAATGATCGTGGATTAAATATACAAGCTATTATAGTTGCTAATTATGGCTATAGCTGCATCTAAGTATTTTATTAATTTTTCATAATACTCACATATTTACAATTGTCAACATAAAGCCCTCCCAATATGAGGGTGGCTGCGTTATCTGATTGATCGTGATCTTAATTATTGATGGCTAATATATTGCGAACGATTTCCTTAAGTTCATCACAGACTCTGCCTTAAAATATCAGTGAAGAATGAACCTGGGCACGGGAAGACTCGTAGATAGCTCAGTGGTAAGAGGAATGGCGTGCCAAGCCCTATATTTCAGGTTATATTCACATGTCTAGCTCTCATATTTCAATTTAAAAGGATTTAATCAAAGACCGCTTGAAAATGTGTCATTAAAGGGTTCTATGATATCTTAAAACATATCACCAAATCAACTAATAATTTTTAAATAAGTTTCAATTCCAGTACTCTATTACAACGTATATTTTTTAAATATTTTATAATCTCTATTATTATTATTATTATTATTATTATTATTATTATTATTATTATTAGCACCGCGTCTTACTACCTGTTCAGATTATATGCACTTACGCTAGTGTGTAATGGTAGGGTGATTGTGAGATGAAATGGAGGACCTATAGTTTAACCTGGAATCCGAACCATGGTGGAGGCCTGGTATTCCACACATTCACAAGTTGTGATTAATACACGTATTGTCAGAGGTGAAGGAAGGGTTTGGCAAACAGATAAATCTGTGCTTGGACTGAGGATTGAACCCTGGACCCCAATAACATAAGTCCAACATCTTGCCCCTAGACCGCCAGGTCCCTAATCATTTGAATAATATTATTTAATTTATATATGATACCCTAAGATTTAACCAAGCTATTTTATGTATAACACATAGTTTGTAACTTTGAAACTTATAGTTGTATTTATTATTATTATTTTTGAAAAACATTATTTTTTATTTTTTATAATGACATCTGAACAGTTCAGAGCACCAAAGCCCGGTTTTCGTTATTACCAAGCTACACCCCCGCATATCCCTTACACCCAACCTAATGTGCCATCAAGGGATATACGAAACCCCTCTCTACTCTACCACAACCCGGATGTTGCACCAACTCTTAATGAACTGGGTGTAAAGGCCCATCTTTAAGGTCTTCTGTTGATGGGGCCATTGCCGCCGAACATAGAAAGAGCAAAACAACACAATAGAAGCGGTGGGGTGATTTACAGGGGCTGAAGGGACGTCGGCACTTTCAAACGGAAGTTCCATATCACACTCACACAGACGCAAACTAGAATCGCTGATAGAATACAAAGAGCTTTTGATTTAATGTCCGGTTTTGATGCCCATGATTCATAGCTCAGACTAGAAACTCCCTTAGCCCCGTTCGTTGTTTTAGTTCAACATATTATCTTATATTTGTGTTGAAGGTGTTTATTTTTTGGTCAGATGTTGTACCGGGGTATTTATAACGTTATTAATGAGAAAGGGAAGAATGAAGAGCCATATCTGATATCTAGAAAAACTACTAGATCTATTTTTAACGTATTCATAAATCAATTCATGTGATATACACAGTTTTTTGTTTGTTTAGTAGATTATCAATGCCTATAAATCTACACCAATAATAATAATGTTATATTTTTTTGTTTATGTATTCCCTTCTTATTTTTTATAAGCTTTAGTCTTATATGACTACGGCATGTTCCGGTGCAGTTACGCCATCTTCAGGTCTTATTTGTAATAAAGATTATTTATTTAATCCATACTATCGGAAAGATTCTTGCATATAGCACTTCAAAAATTCACAAACTTCCGATAGTATAGATTAAATAAATCATATGTGTTACAAATAAAACCTGAAGATGGTGTAACTGCACCCAAACATGTCATCTTCATAGAATACTAAAGCTTATATAACATAAGGAGAAGGGAATAAAAGATTATAACCAAGGAGATATAACCTTTTCATTTATTACTCCTTACCAAATAAATATGAACATTATTTAAAGAAAAAATAATAATAATAAATGTTATTTATTTACCTGCCAACTTTTTTTACATACAAAAGTTTAATTCTACTTAAGTTCTATTGTACAAGATGTCTGAAAATTATATTTATCATGGCATATTTTAAATTATTGCCTAAACGCTTTACGAATCAAAAATGGTGCTTTAATAAAATACAGCTTTGGATTTGATGTGTGTACAGTTCTTTGATTGGTAACTCCATTAGTGTTAGTATATATTTAATTTGTAATCAAAATTATAAATATAGGTTTCGGATGAGTTGTAAATCTTTAATTGGACACATTAGCTCACTTAGTAGCGTGTCTGTCTTCGACCCTGATAATCCCGGGTTCAACTCCCAACATGGCAGAAATTTGTATCAATGCTGAAATGTGGGTTTAACCTTCCACATAGATTGATTAACCGCTAGGGTCTGAATAATGTGTCGGTTATAGATTTAAGTTAATCTATAATTCGTGTGCTGATATAATCAATCGGTTAAGAAAATGCACATTTAACACTTACGTTTTTTTAAATAAGTGTATACCTATAGTTATAATTATATCTTTGTGGAAAATCGTGACAAAAAAAAAAAGAATATTTCTTTAGTAAGATATGGAGGAAAAAAAGTTTGAAATACTAGTTATATAGAGAATGTTCAGAGAGAAATGCAACCCATGAGGAAATGTAGCACAATACGGTCAACAATAAGTTTTACATTACGTTATTAGAGCAATTTTTGGCCCCAATGTCAAGTAAAGAACTCCAGAAGACATGGTTTTTTTAACATGACAGTTTAACTGTCATTACTGCCCAAAACTCCATTGCTTATGAAACATACAATTCCTCATGGGTTGCATTGCCTTTTGAATACTCGTTATTAAAACTTAATTTTCATTTATAATTCATTGAGTTACATCAAGTCAAAAAATACTTACGAGAACATTTGTTTCATTGTCAATTTTAAGGAACAAATATTATTGGAAAGAAATATTCTGTTCATACAGAAACATAAATACTTTTTTAATTTTAAATATTAAAAAAATTCATTATTGATTATAAATAATTTTAGGAAGTTATTTGCTCAACATTTCAAACTAATACTTTAGTACAAATGTTCTAATAATACGTTGCGTTTAAAATAAAACAACACAACTCTAGGGAAAATAATAGGTAATATCAAGAAAAATAATTGAGAAATATAACAAAAAAAAGTAGGTTCCTTCTTATCTTTTTATAGAAATTTATATACATTACATTTTATAAGGGAACGTTAATTTCCATTGCGCGTGTATCTGTACAGTACATAACTGTTGTCAAATAGTACTTGTAAATTTAAAAAAATATAAAAACAACAACTCAAGGGTGATGATGTTCTGTGTGCTAGCAGAGTTCAATTCGAAATACTATTTTTTCTTATTTTAAAATTAAGTACTTTATGAAGTTCTCTGTTAAAAACCAGTCCTCACGTGTGTAGGAAGAACATTATTTGGTGGTTACAAAAACTACTAAAGCAATATTAATGTATTCATACATCAAGTAAGGTTATCTGCAGCTGTCATTTTTTCTAGATATTATCAATACCTATAAAATAACACAAATAATTTCGTAAAATATATTCATTGTTGACCGCAAACCAATTGGTTTGGATTTTCTAAACTGTCCTTCCAATCAAGATCAGGGTATAGGCTACTACAGCCTTTTCTGTCGTACAACAGGACATCACCCCAATAAACATTATGCATGTTCACCATGCATATCAATCTTACTGTAGATAATATTTCTAAGAGATTGAAAATGTTAAATTGTGCGTTTGAGGTATCTTAGTTTTAAAATTATATTTAAGATTAATTTTTAAAACTAGCGACGTAGACTAGTGTAGTGTAATAGTTATTATTACCCGCACCAAGGGGAACGCAGACTATGTCGAGCTCATCTAGCCTGTTTAACTTATGGCCGGGAAGCTGGTGTTCGAATCCCCACTGGGTGCATTGACCTGGAATTCCTAAATGATTTCCAGATATTTCTTTAAAAAAAAATGCTAGTATATTTCTTCTGTTCTCAGTGATACTTTCATCATCTATATTCTATTAGATAATTGCAATGCGAATATCAGTAGGTTATTGAGTAGAGCAACATGATAGGAAAAAAAAACTTTTTAGGTTAAGTTGAAATATATAGTTTTGGTCTTAAAACAAAGATATACAGAAAGTTAGCATTTAATTGGAAAATAAAATAGTCCTCCATATTTTCTTCAAACGTGTCTGTTTGCATAAAATTTAATAGTATTTTTATTGTATGTAAAACAATTCCAAATACTTATGAATAATAAATAATTCTTATTATATTTTTAATAACAAATAACTAACAATATATGTGATCTAATCGTCTCGTAATAGAGTAGATTGCGGGTGACAAGATTGGGATTTGAATCCCGGTCGGTTTTACTGAAGGTGTTTTTTCATAAACAGGTCCCTCACTTTCTCTCCAAGCAAATACGGAAACATTAACATTAAATTCTGTCTTAACCACCCCTACCTCGATTTTGTAAATATGCAGATAGCCTGGGTGGGTAGTAGGACGCATTTCATAAATATAAGTCACCAAATATTTTATTAATTGTGTACGATTAAATAGGCCTCTAAATAGTATTGTTTTTGTATTTTTTTTAAAACTAGAAACTGTTATGATTTGTGAATGTATGAAGTAACTTCATTCGATAATGACATTTATTTTATTGCATAATTTTAACAAGTGTGTAACTATAAGCTATAAATATAAATAGTGATTCAAATATTTCAAATCATTACAGTTCACGAGCTATAGGGTGTTAAACTTGATATTTATGCTTTTTGTGAACCATTATTATGGTAAATTAATTAGACCATGAGACTTAAATTTAGTGTAACTAAAATAACTAATAATAATAATAATAATAATAAGAATCAATCAATCATAAAAAATCAATTAAAAAATGCTTTACACATAAAATAACATTTCATCTCAAAAATATTACATTGTTGTTTGACGCATGCCCTGAAGTATCCGGTATTTAGTTTTATTTTTCGCTATATTTATTTCAGAGATTTCTCGAAGTGTTGGTGGTAGCAAATTAAACAATTAGGGAATGGTACATCTAAGTTCCTGTTTACCAAAATAATTAGAGTATTTGCCGATTGTATACACTTCTTTGTTAGAAATTGATTGGGTGTTAATGGAATGGGTTTTTATTTGCTTGTATATATCGGAATGGTAATATCCTATAAAGAGGCTGTAGGCCTACTCATATAATTGGTTAAGAAGTAGAATTTTATGTTGAATGTATGTCTGTTTGTTAGCATTTTCGGTAGCAAATATAATTTTCAAGATCTTTTCTTGTAAACGTGAAATTTTGATTGTGTAACATTCTGTCGTTCCTTCCCAGATGGATATGCCATAAGATATTATTGATTGAACTAATGATTTATATATTATTACTGAAGTTTTGATATCCAAGTACATTCTAAGATGGTAAAAAATATATGTCAATCCTTTTAGTTTGTTCTCAAGTTTTTGTATATGTTTGTCCCATTTATGATGTCTGTCAATTATAAGTCCAAGGTAAGTATGGCTGTCTGTTGCGTCCAGTTTTTCGATACAGTCACAACATGTCTGTGTCCAGTTGTGTAAACAATTATAGCTGTGATGCGTAATATTGACTCTTACATGGTGAATTTTAGGAGGAGCGATATGTATAGCTTTAGTTTTCTTTGCATTTATTATTAGACGATGATCATGAGTCCATATTTGTATCTCGTTGTAGTCTTGTTGCAGGTTTTATTCTGCTATTTGGAGGTTTCCTCTTTCGTGAATAGTCAGTACTGCGGTGTTGTCTGTGTATAGGTAGATAAGTCCATGCTTTAATTGTCTTGTGATAGTATTGACGTAAATTAGATACAGAATAGGTCCTAGTATAGAGCCTTGTGATACTCCCATATTTGTCACTTTGGTTTCACTTTTTTGAGTGTTAATTTGTACATAGAAAGTCTGTTAGTTAGATAGTCCTTGAACCATCCAAAGTACGGTCCACAAAATCCAATCATTTTTAATGATCTCAATAATATATCAATGTCAAGCGTGTCAAACGCTTTTTTGAAATCAATAAAAAGGTAGCATTTATGCTCCAAGTAAACAAAATGGGCAAGCCAATCATAATACACTTACCCAATATCACCGACCAGGCCAGGCACCTCGACTTCATAACACGTCTAGAAACAACAACAAACCGCGAACAACTATCAGCGCCGAGCCTATTGTTGTATTATATACTTCCTTAAAACCAAAATTATTTTGTCATATTTTGTGTTCAAGTCTTGTAAGTCTGTATTCAGGGTTCCCCAAATCACTGCTTTTCATTCGCTTAATGCAGACTTTCTATTTATTTTAAGTTTTTGTTTTGTTTTTTGAGATACAGTAAGTACTTATTTGGTGTATTTTTATACTAATTATTCCTGGTATTACAGCATAGTGATCTTTTGATCTACGTATAAATGGGTGGTCATTAAATGATATAACTAAATTCATTTTTAGGAACTTCTTCCCGAGTACACTTATTAATTACATTCTTTAGGCCCTTTTCTGCCATCATAGTTTCATATCTAGTATGGACTGGATTATATTTGTATTTTATGTTAATGTTTGTGTCACCTGCTACAATGAGGTTTTCTTTTGTAGGATAGTGGTCTAAGTTTTCGTCAAGTTCTTGTATAAAGTCACACTTATTAATAACTGGTGGTTTATATAAAGCTATTATATTTTATTTTTTATTCTGACTTGTGATCAGTGTCCCTTGAATGCTTTCAAAGTGTTTTGTGTTTTGTGGGTTTAAATGGAAGCTGTGAGCGTTATTTACAAATAAAATTACTCCACCGCCTCAGGTTTTCTCCCTACAATAATTATAAGAGTTATACCCTTCTATGTTATAAAGATTTACTTGTTCATTTGTTATCCACGTTTCAGTAAGTATGATAATGTCAAAAAAATTAGCTACCGTATTTAACAAAAAATAAATTTCACTCCAATTCTTTTTTAGAGATCTGACATTCCACGTGATCACATTCAAGCTAATATTATTCGAGTTTTTAAAGTTGTTTGAAAATTCTCTAGTGTTTTATATTTTCCCGTGTTTAATTAAAATTATCAGTTAACAGTTCGTTAATGGTGTCGTCTATCAGTATTTTGTAACTTATATCAATAAATTTTATCTAGATAATTTACAAATACTTACACAATTTTGTCAATGTCATTATTTTGTTGAATAACAATTATGCCAGACGTGGCAGTTTTTCTAGCAAGAATCTTTTCACTTTTTTCCCACACATAACGGTAGCCTCTTTTCCTACCTTTTGATTTTACCTTCCACAACAAGGTCTTGCAGTACTGCGACAAGTTATTGTAGAAGAACAAAGGACTTTTGTCACCATTATTAAATACATCGTCTTGAAGGCCGCATTACACGTAGCAGGTTGCAGCGCTGCTTTCTGACGTTTTGCAGCGCTGCAAGATGATCATGTACCTAAATGATTGGTGCGCGTATCAGAAAGCTGGCAGCGCAAATATAAAACGAGTTTGATATTTTCTGATCGGGCGATTACTTTCTACACCGTGTAATCGCTTTCTGCGCTTCCAAATTGTCGAATGTTGTACTGCGCATGCGTGCGCTTGGTCGAGATAAGGTATTACCAGACCAGAGGATCCATTTTCTCAACATTTTCGTTCATGTGAACCACGCTCACTGTGTTTTTAATAGACTAGAGACAAAATATGCTTGTAGGTGTATTCATTCATACGTAAGTAGTTTCGGAAGTCATCAGCATCTAATTCAGGTAAAATCGTCACAGTATGTGACACATTGTTCCGTTTTAACACTAAATTTTGACTCCACACACGTTTCTTTCTGCGTTTTACAACACCACGAGATTTCAAACTTTGGTAGTACCTGTACAATATAAGCAGCTCTTCGTCTTCTTGTTGTTGACGAGACATCTTAGCACAAACTGAACCAGCAAAACCAAGTGCAAATGATAAAATAACTCCCTCTCCACTGAGTGTTAAGGTGATAATTCGTCAGAAAGCAGCTTGTGTGTAATAGGTAGCCCAGATTTGTCAGCTCGCAGCACTGACTTCCTACCTGACTTTCTATATTTTGAAAGTAAAGCTGTCATCACTTCCTCTCTCTTTCGCCTTGAGGCAAAACGAACAATGACTGGGGTTGGGAAACCTCATTCTGTTTGCACGAGGGGTAGGTAGGCGGTGGGCAATCTTAATGTCATCGACCTTGAGTTATACCTCTAGTGCTTGGGCTAGCGTTGCCATATTTTCTTCTAAATTTTCGTTTGATGTTTGGATCATACCATGTATTTCCATATTATTTCTTCTGGTGTATTGTTCCAGAGAGCTTATTTTATTTTCAAGAAATACATTTTTCTCATAAAGAGATTGATTTATGGCTTTGAGATTGCTCACTTCTGATTTAAGTAATGGAATTTCTTCTAGGCAGCTACTTATTTGATTTAAAACGTCATTTTTAGCAGAGACAAAGTTGACTGATTCTTGCAGTTTTACTGACTTGGTGTTAAGCTACTTGGGTAGGGAAATGACTTGATGACTTGATAAGTCACTTACTCTCACCATACACACATTGTCTTCTTCGGTGGAAGCACACGCATTCACTGAACGACACTCTTTACAGCTCTATGCTTTTTTGAGGTTCCTCGACTTGGCTTTATAGGTACTAAAACCAATCCCAGAGCAGTCACCGAAATGAAAATCACTTGCACAACCAAAACATTTTACCGAGTGCCCCTCCTTAATTATTTTATTACAATTTTCAAAGTTAGAAGTCATGATGCGCACAGGAGAAACAAAAGACTGCGGAGCTACTTGCAACACACGTCCGTCCTCTCCGGCGTCACCAGTAATAATAATAATAATAATAGCAATAACAATATTAATAGTATTAACTAATATTATAAATATTTTATTCTCTACACCTCATTTGAATATCTAGTTATATTAAATTTCAGCTCCAAACATAATTTCTTGACCTTAATGTTATGCAAAAACCATAAAATATCAATTATGACCCCTTATAACACGTGAACTGTAATGTGAAATAATTGAATCACTATTTATAGCTTATATTTATACACTTTTTCGAAATAGTGCAATAATATTTATATGGCCTGATTACTTTATCTTCTCGTAAATAGTAATAATGATGTAGGCTAAAAAAATAAAAATAAGTTTTCATTAAAAATAATATTATCATTAACAGGTCCCTTTTCTTGGCTTAAGCCTAGCTTAATGAGACAAAATATTGTTTCGAAAGACACAACATAAAATTTACAGCCGCATACAATCCTCGATAACTATTTAAAAATGATGGCAACAAACCTTAAGGTGCCCATTTCAAAAAAATTAGCGCGGAGCAATAGTTCCTCAATGAACAAACAAATCACGGCTCAGGTAATGCTGAGATTTGTCTACAAACGAACAGTATTGAGAACGGGAAATTAATATCCCGAGCTTAGCCATGTTCTCCTTTCAAAAGTTTGGATTGGTGTGATTTCCATCCATTCAGAACTGCGCATGCACTCAGCTTTTGGTTGGTTCGTGTTGTCCGCACCATCTGTTAGAAGTCCAAGGTACTATGGGAGTTCAGGACGTGTGATAGTTCCCCGTTGTCTTGCTCACTGAATTTCTATGAGTGAGTGTGAAAGTAATTTTCACACCATTCTTGTAGTTATTTTATATATTACAATATATATGGGACTAATGGCTTTACTTCCCCTTCGGTAATAGTTGTGCTACAGATTTTTATTACTCAAGAAAAATCCGTTGGTCTCATCTGGGTCTGAACCCACGAACATCGGGTCCTTAGAGGAATACTTTACCCCAAGTTCACCAAGGTCAATCAGTTTACCCTTAACACGTTTAATATGTAGTGTGTTAAAATAAGCTGATGATAATTATATCCTAATTGAAATAGTAGGCCTATTTTATTCTTTTGGTATCAGTTAAGCCTATCCGCATATTTACAATTGTAGACTAGGAATAATAAAGTTGTAGTACATCGTGATTGTACCCACATTTTCTTGAAGGGAAGGTGGGAAACTATTTAAGGGAAAAAAACTCCTTCATTATTCTCAAACGTGATTTTATGTCCGATCTACCCGTTAGCGGCAGTCAAGTCTGAGTAGACCTTTATTTTTTTTCTGGGTTTAGTTTGGATTAAACTCTTATCAGATATTTTCAAACAAATATTGGCATACAATTTTATATTTTAAAATAAATAAGCCAAGATTTGACAAATTTTTATTTAGCTCTACATCTGGGCAAAGACAATTGTAACTCTAGGATGTATGCGCATAACATGAACAAGTAGTAAGACGTGGTGCTGAAAGAATTCTATTAGATTTGTATTGGCATTTTTTAAAGACAAACATGAGCCAAATATTCATTTTTGGGGGGACTTACACACATTTTACAAACTACTAAATAGAAAAAATTCAGTTGTATGTTAAGCTCAGCTTGATTCAACCTTGTAAGCGGCAAGTTTACTGGATATGTTAAGTTTTTCCGGACACAACACGCTTTAACTTCTAACGCAGAGTTCTTAAAGTTTGTTAAAATCAACTTAATTAGCCTAAACCTTGAGGAAACCAAATAAAACCTAACTAGGTATTTTTTAAATTATTCTAAAAAAATAGACAAATGTAAGTTGTCTTGAATTATTTTATTTAGGATATACATAGACGATTAATTTCATGAATACCAACAAAGGATCTAGCTTCAAGATATGAATATACCGGTCATGGTAGCTAAACTGTTTGACTGGTTGACAACAAATTTAGGGGAACTTTAGTGTAGTTCCTGGTAGAGTAGAAAAATATATTTACTAAATCTACAAAGGCTTCTCTTTCTATCAAATTAGTGAATATATTATAGACGCGAGCGCTGAGCGTCTAGTATTTAGACGGTTTATCCTAGGCTATTCGTTTGGAAATTGGGAACTAATGTAGTTTATGTAAACATGAAAGTTCACATAAAATAGGGATTCAAATATATACATCCACAAATACAATTTAAAATATCTTATTTTTCCTTTTTCGTTACACATTTTAAAACTCGTTGAAGATAATGGTTTTCTTACAAATGGACATTTTAAGCAACTTTGGAATAAAAACAAATGACGTTGACCCTCATTTACCCCAACAAACGATACATTTAATCCTGAATTCACGCTTGTATTGCACATAAACGTTTTGGAACGTTATTAAGTTTCAATTTTTTTTACAGGGAGCAACTTTTATCAAATAAACACATTTGTGTGTCAAAAATGTATATCAAGTTACACAATTATTATATACGTATTGATTATGTTTAAGTGACAATTGAAGCTCACATGACGTCATATATAAGTGTGAAAGACGATCTAGTAATGAATAACCCGAACGAGTAGTAAGACGTGGTGCTAAAAAAATAGATACATAGTAACTTTTCTAATGTTTTAGAGGGCACTTCCTACGAAAATTATACCGTACGTAAAATGTGTGTAGGAACGGATGGATTATAATGAGTTTTCCAAAATATCTGAGACTGAGCTAATACTTTAATTGGAAATTGCGAGGAGCATTCTTATTTTTATTTAAGGCTTCTGCGTTGGACAACTGATTGCAAATTCTGCGAGAGCATTCTATGAGCGGACTTTAGAACTCGTGGGAAACATCAGAAAGTTGTTGGCGTGCACAGGGGCGTGAATAATGAATGGAAAAGACGCGATGCATGTCAACCAACACGGGAAAGCTTTTGATGTTGCTCGGGATATTTTAGGAAACGGGAACATTTCTGTTTTCTACTTTTCACTAGTCAATACCTTCTTTTTTTGTGTTATACTTAAATAAAAGTGATTTATTGAGCTAGTTTAAAAATAAGACCATAAATAAAGGATGCATCCCTCTGCGAATATTTTATTATTTTAAAACAAATTGAATTATTTGGCTGAAGATCGAGTCTTTAGGACCTCAGGACAATTCAAAATTTGTGTAACAAGGTTACGTTTCATGTTTTGAAATTCCCTGGCACTTCAAGGTTATCAAGAAAAAAACAACTTATTTTCACCTATTTTCTATTAAAATCTTGACACATAAATAATTATAAAATAAAAATAAATCAGTGCTCTTGATAAAATCATATGAATTGTTAAAAATAATAATAGTTATCACCGAGTGTTTTTTTTAAAAATATCTTAAAATTCCATTTGATTTATAAAATTGCCTTGACTTCTCGCTGGCACATCAAACTCCCTATCCCTTCCAAGATTTTCCTGTTTTACTTGTTTATAACATTAAGGTACCTAAAAATAATAATATACGGTTCACCTTGTTGATGGTATTACTGACAAAACATAAGGATCTTCTGGTTTAGTTTGTTGAGGATTAGGAAGTCGGGATTATAATCCCTGTCAATAGTACTAAGAGTGTATTTTCTTAATGTGCGGCCGAAGGGAGTGTGAGTAATTTTACAGTTTTTATATTATTATATTTTTTTGGTCAAAATAAACCGAATGTTTCTCAAGTAGCAACATAGAGTTTAGTTTTCTGCGGGTGCTAATATCAACAGATCTTAAATATCGGTCAAGGATGTCCTGAAAGTTTGTCAAAACCTTTTCTCTTTATTTAAAAAGTCTTGATAAAATTTCAGTTCACCCTTGACAGATATCCAAGATCTGTTGATATTAGCATCTGCAAAAAACTAAACCCTATGTTGCTACTTGAGAAATATTTGTTTATTTTGGCCAACATTTTCAATTCTTTAAAAACTGTAAAAATACTTGCGCTCCCTTCGGCCGCACCTTAATAGCTTACCAGTATCCCATCCCCTTAAATTTGGGTACATTATTTCTATATTCTATTTGCCTCACACCTAACTCTTCATAGTAAATAATAATACTTAGCAACGTGTCTTAATACCCATTTGGGTTATACGCTTAAGTACTAATTACGCTAATGGGTTAGGAATTGGGTAAGTTGAATTTAGAGGAAGTTAACCCCCATTTACGTGGGGGAAGAGTGAAAAATAATTTAGGGAAAACCACCCCCAGTTCACCTGAGTGAGATTCGAACATTGATCTCTCCGTCCTATACAGTTTAGCTCAACACTAAACTAGCGCGTTATCTGACTACTGAGATGGGTAATAGTAAATAAAATGCATAAAATCGGGATGTATTGAGACGTGGTGTAAAAATAGTATGCTAATGATAAGAGTAGATTAGAGGAAGTGTACCTCCATTTTCGTGGAGGGAGGGTAAGAATAAATTGAGGAAAAACCTCTTAAATACATCTGGCTTGGATTCAATTCCCGACGTGGCCATCACCAGCAAACTACACTGAGAGCCTAGTGATGCCGGTCAGATTGTAAATCAAGTCTACCTCATTACACTCTATCCCTATCTTGAGCTAGTTCTAGCCAGTTCACCTCATTACACCTTCTCCTTATCTTGATAGAGTTCTATCCAATCCACCTCACTAAACCCTATTTTACCTTGAGATAGTTCTATACAATTCACCTCATTAAACCCTATCTTTATCTTGAGATAGTTCTATCCAATCCACCTCATTAAACCCTATCTTTACCTTGAGCTAGTTCTATACAATTCACCTCATTAAACCCTATCTTTATCTTGAGCTAGTTCTATACAATTCACCTCATTAAACCCTATCTTTATCTTGAGATAGTTCTATCCAATTCACCTCATTAAACCCTATCTTTACCTTGAGCTAGTTCTATACAATTCACCTCATTAAACCCTATCTTTATCTTGAGCTAGTTCTATACAATTCACCTCATTAAACCCTATCTTTATCTTGAG
>CABEEJ010006877.1:0-12911 GCA_901482245.1 Timema douglasi | reverse complement strand
GTAGGGGTCGTCTTATATTTGGTATAGCGACGCACTTGAGGTTGACTATTAAACTGGTCCATTCCATTCTGGTCTAGGTAGGGGTCGTCTTATATTTGGTATAGCGACGCTCTTGAAGCTGGCTATAGAACTGGCCCATTCCATTTTGGTCTAAGTAGGTTTCGTTTATTATTTAGTAGCCTATAATACCGCACTTGAAGCGTGCTCAGTCTGACTATGAAACTGGAATATTCCATTCTGGTCTAGGTAGGTGTCATATTGAATTTATTATAGCGTTTGGTAAAGCGTCGCACTTAAGGCCGTACTAAGTCTGACCATGAAAATGGCACTTGTTCTAAGGCTTCTACAATATTGAGTCTGATCGGAGTCAGCAAATCAGCTCATAGCCACGGTTTGTGTTAGAACAGAGTGGAGTGATCCGTTTTTTAGGCTTTTATAAAAAATAATTCTTCATCAAAATAAATAAAATATTGCTTTGGCTTAAGCCTATGTAAGCCTTCGAAATTTCTAATACGAATCTTGGTAAAATTCGAAATTGATCCAAAATTTTGAATCTTAATATTGGAAGATTAGGAATCGATCGATTCTAGATTCGAATTCTATAAACTAAGCTCATAATTTGACTTTTAACAAATTGAAATAATAATACTGAAAACCATTCGCATGGTAGATTGAAGATCGAAACTAACTTGAGCGAAATTGAAAATGATGGATTCGCATAGGCTTACTTTAGTTGATGCATTCAGTGTAATTTTCTAAATAATATTTAATCATCCAAATAGCTATTTATGGTATCATAAACATCGTGGAATTTTAATAGAACTTGAATAATTTAAATAACTTAAATAATTTAATTTTTTTTAACTAAATGTCAATACATTCATAAATAGAGCCAGGTGAAAATTGTTAGATGCGATAAAGCGTAAAGTACCATACAAAGATGGAATCAGGTACTTTTTCTTTTATAGACTTTGATATGATTCACAATGTTTTTGAAAAGCTAAATAAAACGAAATAGTCTTGTTACACCAAATTCTCCTATAAAATAAAATAACACCAATTTTACCAAAACAAACTTTAAAAACCCGAAATTAATAATAAATTAAGCAAAAATTTTGACCATGCTTTAATTTATAATTTTGTTGTAATGTAAGCTAATTTTAGGCTATAAAATTGTGAAATATAGATACAAATTTGACTAAGAATTTTAAAGCAATTATATTAGGTTTCGATGGTAAATTTTAATTTTGTATACATCGTCTCAATATGTAAATAATACTTAAACACCTCAGATAGCATGTAATTTTGAATAAACACGAAATAACACCGAAAAGTGAAAATTAAAAAACAAAATTTAATTAAAAATAAAATTATTTTTAAGTTTATTTACTCATAAAATATATTTAAGAAGAGTCCAGATAACTATGTATAGAAAATTAAAGTTAGCGTAGCTCCTGGGGAAATATATTTGATCTACTTTGTCCCAAATTTGCCGTAATACGTTCTGATAATTAGCTCTACGACTGTTAACGAGGTTTTCACAAAAAGCTAAGGTAGTTTGGGGTTTTAGTAGCTTAAGAACACTCTACCACCTTTGTGGGGCTCTTGGGTGTTCAGATCAAGCGTTCTGTCGAGGTTGTGCTAAGTTAGGTCTAGCCTATAACACAAGTGCGGGATAAATTAACATTCTGCAGCTGTTGTTTTAATAAAGATACACGTTAAATTTTGTTACTCTTCGGGTAGAAAGATTCATAGTTGGAAATATACACGATTAGAGTTTTTACCTTTACATTTACCTTATTCGGTGGACACATGCTCCAAAGGCGGTATCTTGAAACAAAATAGCGGGCATTTTTTTTAATTAGGCCGTATGACCTGACGTCCAAGTTATTACATCCATGCGACTTTTCAGCTGCACAATCAGTCCGGGGGTTTGAACGGGAATGAGCAACAAGCATACAAACGAACAAAGAAACCACATTTTATTTTTGTATATACTTAGATTCTCTTTCTAATCACTGCGTCTTACTACCCAATCAGTTTATACGCTTTAGTAATAATTACGCTAATGGGTTAGGGATGGCTAGGGTTGAATTCAGAAGAGGTGTACTCGCATTTGCGCGGTGAGAGAGAGTGGTAAATTATTTAGGCAAAACCACCATCAGTACACTCGATCGTGATCTAACTACGATCACCTCATCATCGGATGTTAAATATTTTGTAAGAGTAGTGCCTTAAAACACGTGACTACCCCAAACATTTCGAGGAAATTTACAGTATTTACTGAATAAACACATTTCCCTAGATTAATCACCCCTTAAATGTGTTTGAGGTTTGACACCCCTGCTATTGCCACTTCACTGTCCAAACCTTTAGTGGATAAAAGATGCTTACACATAGTTGATCTCTGAATGTTACTCCCTCTCTCCATTCAACTCTGCCTGTTGTCTCTATAGGTGCGATAGACAGTAGCCTATGTGAAAGGTTTCTTTATCTTACTTTGATGTGAGGTTGCCGCCAAAGTCAGCCGTCGAGAAAACGAAGTGTAACCGCTTACGAATCAAACCCAACACGCGATAAGAATAATGACCGTTAACAGTATGAAATGATTCATTTGAGCCAAACGTTCGATAGACCTCTGCGCTGCAGGTATTCCAATATTCCGCTAGAAATACATATCGGTTTACTACGACACAATACGAGTGATCTTGGGGGAATTCACAGTCAGTTTAAATTCGTCATCAGTGTATATTAATTAATTATGATTAATTTATTTTAATTGAACTTTTGGTGACCTGGTAGTCTAGGAGTAAGGTGTTAGACTTCTGTGCTGAGGGTCCGGGGTTCAATCCTCGGTCTTGGAACAGATTTATCTGATTACCAAACCCTTCCTTCACCTCTGACAAGACGGGTATTAATCACAACTTGTGACTGGTGAATGCCATGCCTCCACCATGGTTCGGATTCCACGTTAAACTGTAGGTCCTCCATTTCATCTCACAATCACCCTACCACTACACATTAGCCTGAGTGCGTATAACCCGAACGGTTAGTAATACGCGGTGCTAATAATAATAATAATAATAATAATAATAATAATAATTCTACTCTCATGTTTCTTAACATTAAACATGGGTAAAAACCAAAAAAGGAGGAAAATGGACGCAGAATGTCTTATATTTACATACCAGTGGACTGTTGATTGTTTTTGTATAGACTTTAAAAAAAAAAGTTTGGATTGCAAGGAAGTTGTTAGTGTTTCTTAATGATCTTAATTTGCGACGTCATTACGGATCAAGACACAAAATGGAATACCACAAATAATAAGGTGAGCTAGGTAAAGAAACTAAACAAGATTATTTGAAAAATTAATTAAATAATCAACAAAGTCTTTACAAAAAGTTATAGAATATAATATAGCTGTGGTTAGAGCTAGTTTATTAGTTTGTACATTAATTGATGAACATGATTAACCTATTACCGATGAGTAATTTGTATAAAAAATACTTGAGCTATAAATAAGATGTGCCCTGATAAAATTAAGACTTTACATTACATAAGTTTTTCTGCCCTTACAGTAGTTAGAATAATAGAAAATATTTTTAATAATTTATGTACTAAATAACAGGAATGTTCTTAAAGACTTGATTTTTTTTATTGGATTTGGGTGAAAGTAATGAATGATACATGTGGTACTGCACAATTATTGATTTTTTACGGGGAATTAGTACAGAATTTCAAATAACAGAATAACTTGCAGCTTTTAAGTTTATCCACGTGACAACAAAAGGTTAAGTTATATTATTACTATAAATTTACACCATTAATATTTACAATTTAAAATGGAAAAACCTTATGAGCATTATAACAGATGGTGCGCAAAGTATGATAGGATGCAATGTAGGATTAATAGGATTAGTTAGTAAAACAATGGAAGCATTACATGTTGAACTGCCGATGCGATTCCGAGGCATTTTACACCAACAATAATTGTGCAGTAAAATTGTTAACTGGAAAAAGCGTAATAATAATAATAATAATAATGATATTTAGCACCACGTCTTACTGCCCGTTCGGGTTATACGCTTTAAGTACTAATTAATCTAATGGTGAACCATAATTTGGATCTACCATCCAAAATAAGAGGGTTCAAAACTTCAAAAAAGAAAAAAATAGAAAATAAGAACAATTGAAAGAGTGGGCTGGGTGAGTGAACTGGTTATACCCGCTGGGTAAGCTAAAAGACACCCAGCGCACGCAATTTGGGATAGATGTGGGCAAGTGCTCACGGCCGTCCTCAGCGATCGATAAACACAGCCCAGAAGTATACCCTTATTGTGATTACTTCACAAGAATCAATTCAACTTAAAATAACCGAAGGATGATACTAGTATAAAGAGAAGGAACGAATATCACCGCCAATAGTAATTTATTATAATTACCCAAAAAAGGTTGGCAACAATGGATACAAGTATATTAACAGTTATACAAAATGCAACTTCTTTATAACATTTTCTTTTGGCGTCTTCATACCACTAGCGCTAGCTTTAAGAGCAACCTTCATCTCTCGCTACAAGAAATAACAATTAGGCATGAAGGCTAATACCCTATTATAATCTCAACCTAAGAATTAAACGTTAACATCAACAATTACTAACACCTAGTCAATATGCATTATTTATATCATTTTACCAGCCCCGAAAGAATGGGGAAGATATACAATTAAACCCTAGCTTATTTGTGTGAGCTGAGGCAAATATTAGATAACAACTTTGCTTTTAATTGGCCAACAACTCCCATTAGTCCTCATAACTCGGTTGCTATGGCAACTTCCCATCTAAACATATCACGCGCTGAAGGCGCCCAGCTATATATGTTCGGAGGTGAACATCCATATATTAACCTTACTAAAACTATCCTAACACAGTAAAAATTACATATAAACCTAGCAAGGTTTTATTAAGTTAAAGTCAACAGGCGATGTTGACGAATGACATAATTTATAATATATTTTAGTCTAATGCCAAATTTACCTATCTTTGATAAACAATTAAACAGAGTAAGGTTTTAAGGAACGAGTCCATTCAAATTAAAGCGCTAAACCTAACATGATAAATAGAGATAAAAATAGGAAACCACTAACTATAACTAATACACAATTTAAATTTGATACGCCCAAAATATAAAGTCCAAAGTGTCAGGCATCCCAACCCATTTATCTTTAACATTAATACGACGGTAAAATAGTAAACCATACACAAAAATATCCCAATAGTTAGAGAAAAGTCTCAAGTCCAGATATGTTATGCATTCAGCCAAGAGTAAAGTTTTTGTTTATACGCAGACATAGCTTGAAATGTCAATTAAAGCAAGTTTAAAACTTTTAAGATATTTCCAAGTAATACTAATCGAAGTGCCTAAAAGGAATTTTGAAAAGTCAGACATTTAACCCAAAAGGAATTTAGCTTACATTGTAGTTCGTCGCCATCACCAATTCAAGCGACCTTCACCGCCAGCCCAAGAGTGGCTCACAATTCACAGGGTTGATCTTTTATACGCACAAAACACAGCTTGCATCACATGGTGAGTAGGGGGGGCCAAAGAACGTAGATAGGGTGGAGAAGCTTCTAGAGTCCACTCGTAGCCAGTAGATTCTCGCTCGTAAACTCGGTGGAGTGTTACTTCTTTTCTTCTTATGGTCTTTGGACGAGTAGAATTGGCGTGAAGTTTTTTAGCGGGCACGCCTCAGTATTCGAAGGAAGGTCGTGATGTTCGGATGTGTGATGATAGGTGGCTGCAGTGTTTACCTGGGAATGGCCGTGGACGTCTTGGTAGAATTGGGTAAGTTTGCAGTATATTGTAATATTAGCTAGCGGCTAATGTTACAATGGATTAGGAATTGTGGAGGTTTAATTAGAGGAAGTGAACCTGCATTTGCGTGGAGAGAGAGTAGAAAACCATTTAGGAAAAACCACCCCCAGTTCACCCGACCGAGATTCTAACCTCGACCTCCCCATCCTCAGCGGTCGAGCTCAACACGACAAGCGCGTTAGTCAACTACGCCACCGAGGCGGGTGAAAAAGTGTAATGATTGTCGTTGTAGCGGTTGTGAAGTCTATCCGCAAAAATTGTACAAACCACTGCCAATTTAAAGCATTTTTAGATGAGATTGATTCGGAATATGAAGACAAATTGTACCATTCCGAAGCACGATGGCTCAGCCAAGGAAAGATTTAGAAATTTTTTTTCTAAAGAAATAAAATATAATATATTTTTGATTGAAGAAGTAAAAAAAAATATCTGAATTACCAAATTTTAAATGGATTTGTGAGCTTGCTTTCCTAGTTTATATAACTTAAAATTTTAATCAACTAAATATTAATATCTATGGAAAAGGAAAATTGATTAATGCATTATATACTAATATTAAGCATTTCCAGCTCAAATTAAAATTATTTTTTTTACAAGTTGAAAAAAAAGCACATTTTTCCTCCTTTCAAGAATTAATAAGAAGTTTTAAGTTTTCAGTTGTTATTTATTTTTTGAGGTAACTACAGCAACATTTTAATTGACGGTTTCAAGATTTCTCTGACAAAGGAAATTATATTGAATTATAAGAAAACCCTTTCAAAATTGAAATGTCAGAAATACCAGAATATTTACCTTTAGAAGTTGCAAATTTACAATTCAATAATATTATTAAAATATTTTTAATTTAGCCTATATGATTCGATTTAATTTTATTCAAGTCTATCTGAAAGCATATTCCCGAATTTGAAAACTTTCGCAAAAAAAAATTGATTACAATATTTGCTAGTAGGCCTATATATGTATGCGAACAAACATTTTCCAAAATGAAATATGTAAAATTAAAACTAAGGTCACGCATGACAAATGAAAGTTTACATAGTATTTTGCGAATTAGTATAAAAATATTGACAATCATATCATGTAGCTATAAAAAAAACTTCATTGCAGGTTATCACCGAACTATCAAAACAACGCCAATAACAATGTTCTCAGGTTTTTTTAACTTCACTGGAGGAGGTTTTTCTTGTGGTTGATGCAGCTGAGGATAAGAGATGCAGACAATGTAGGTGGTAAGTCCAGGCTAATATACGATTATTATGCTTGAAAAAATATATGTTTTGCTTCAATAAATGAGGACTGAAAAATGGTCTCGTGCAGAAGCATAATGTTAAAATGGATTAGCTTTGATAAGAGATAGCATGGAATCTATAAACTGACCGTTTTTCTTAGGGGAACGTCAAAATTAATAAACCTGTAACAGGATTGTGACGAGCCTGTGTGGGGGCATCTCCGTGGTATTGCAATATCACGAAACACGTCCCAAATCACGCCTGTTCGGGGGATCCTTTATTTAGGATAGATTAATAAAGGCTAATAGTGAACTGGGGGTGGTTTTCCATAAACAATGTTTTCCACTCTCCCTCCACGCAAATGTGGGCTCACTTCCTTTGAAATGAGCCTTCCCCATTTATAAGCCACTAGCTTTATTAGAACATACACGTATAAACTTAACGGGTAGTAAAAAATTGTGCTAATAATAATCTTTTATATACAGACAACTCTGCTTATAGTGAATAAATGTACCTACTTATCTGGTTCAAATGCGCAATGTTCACCAAACACCAAAATGGGTTTTCACTTAACATTACATAAAAGGGCAGAGGGGTAGTGACAAACAAAACAAAATAGATTTTAATGAAATGTATTAATTAAAATTTAAATAGTTGGTTGTGTACTGTTGCTTGCTGTACAGCGTTTTAATTAATATTTTCAATGTATATTTCTCAAGAGTTTGTGTTTTTTCCCCACTCTATTTCACACTGAACATACATTCAATAACGTTAAAACTTTCTTTAAATCCTCCATCACCTCTTTCGCTGCCAGGACACTTTCTTGACTCTCGTATTAGTCATCTTCAATCTGTCATAGTTCCGTGGTGCATCTACCTTTCTTCACAGTCTCAACGGTGGTTTCCTCAAGTAATATTTAACTTGCCATAATATCATAGTCATTCCTGATTCGGTGCCCAGAATGGTCTAGGACATCACTCTCGCAATAGATTGGAATTCTGAAGATGGATATATATTGGGGTGTTCTAAGGTTATCTACCCTCCCTCAGGCAAATGTGTGTACGTTTCCCTGTTCCATTCCTATATATTCTGGTTTTGGAGCTATCTACATTTCTCATCACTTGATTTAAGGCATAAAACTCTCAATATATGTAATGGTAAAGACAATAAATCTGAAATGCACAACACAAAATTTCATCAGGCACTTAAATCTATCCCAATTTTTAAAGTCTTTTTCTGGTTTTTAGTGTTAACTGAAGTAGTGGTCAATCAGTTTAATGTGTCAGGCTCACAGAAGTATATATAATTAATAAGCGCTGCTCAGTGTCACAATTGTCGGTGGCCAGGCGGTCTAGGGTTAAGGTGTCATACTTCTGAGCTGGAGGACAGGGCTTTAGACCTCGACCTAGGAGAGATATATCTGATTGCCAAACCCCTCCTTTAGCTCTGACAAGACGTGTGTTGATCCCAACTTGTGAATGTGTGGAATGCCAGGCTTACACCATGGTTCGGATTCCACGTTATACTGTAGGTCCTCCATTTCATCCCACAATCACCCTATCATTACACATTAGCGTAAGTGCGTATAACCCTAACGGGTAGTAGGAAGTGGTGCTAATAATAATAATAATATATTTTTAAAATCTTGAAATTAGTGTATATTGAGATTAATTTTTAAAAATCTTTAACTTCTACTGTTGGAGGACTTTTTCTACGAGTCAACTTAGATATAACATTCATTTTTCCTTACTTCAACCCCCTTCCCTCCTAAATACATTCCTGGGCACAAAGCTGAAGATAATTTGATGATTTTTAACTATGAAATTACCACTGCTGAAGATTTGTGAAAGCTGTTCGTTATTTAAGTCAACGTTTGAAAAATAAATTAAAAAAATAGTTCCTGGGGCATTGTTAGAATGACCACTTTGGAGGGAAAGTGTGTGTTTAGTAATACAAACATCCTTAAGGTGAGCCCGCCAATGAGCTCTACTGACCGAGATACCGCTGCTGATTTGTGGATATAGGGAGTCATGTGGTCAACACAACCTGCCCTTTGGTCATTAATCTCAGTTTTATAGACCAGAGTCACTACTCCTATACTCAAGTAGCTCCTCATTTGTCCTCACGGGGATGAGTTTTCCTCCCTTGCAGCTCACTGCTTCACAGATAAATTATGGAAGCACTGGGTATCAAACACAGGACTTTGTATCTATAGCCAAGACCATAGAGGCGGCAGTTTTAAATACGTATAATTATTTTTAAATTAGGTTATCTTTATAACACACATAACATTTTGGTGACAAACTCAAATAAAAGAATCAACGTATAAAATGAATAGGTAGTAAGACGGGTGCTAAAAATTATATTAACATCTAAACAGGTATAAAAGTGTAAGTACTTCTATTATTTTGGATTTTGTATAAAAATTACCTATGTTTTTAATTTTTTGAAATCAACTATCAAAAATCTGGTCTAATCTATATTTTTCAAAGTCATACAATTATTTAAAAACATATTGAAATACCCAATAACTTAGATATTGATCAATGTCAAAATAAAAGCGATACCAATTTAAAAAAATTCAAAGTTCAAATCATCTTAAAAATTATTATAAATTCCTAAACTAAATATATTTTATGATAACTAAATTGAGATTAGGGGACTCCATTCCCCCAAAACGCTTAGCAACGAGACAGTAAAATAATAGTCCAAATCAATGAGTAACTAGCCTCGATACTTTTATAATTCATGAATACCTGAAGTTACCTTGACCTCTCGTTTAGTTTAACAATAATATATTTTCTAAACAAAAAATACTATCAGTGAAAGCTACCTATTCTTGTCTTAAGCCTAGCTTGTTAAACCTAAATATTATTTCAATCGAATCCTAAAACAATACTTTATGACTAATTTAAAATGACGTTAGCAAACACAACATAACGGTGGTCGTTGTAAAAGTTAAATGTAGAGCAATTTTTTCTCAGTGAACTAATATATAGTTATATTTTCTTTAATAAGGGGGCATGTAAAGCTGAGATGTTTACAAAACAGACACTGTTGAATAAGTGAGTATTAAACATGAGCTTACTCCAATAATATGGGGCCACTTCCTTATAATACGTTTCAAAACACTGCACGAAATGGCGACTAGCAGGTAAAAATATATTTTTCTAAAGAGTGGTACAACTGAGGTGGTAGTAGATACACGCATTGCGTCATAGTCTCATAACACTACTTGCTAGGGTGTTGTTACCTGTTGGGAGACAAGGAACGTGTTTAAGTGATATTGAGTACTTTGGGCAATAATTTTATGGCGGACTCTTCAATAGTGAGTAGGCCTTTGGCTGACCTGACATATAAAGAACTTCAAAACATAGCCATGCTTTTAAGCTTACCTGCAAACTTGAAGGTAGGTTACTGGGATACTTTTTGAAAAAAAGAGATTATTAATACAATCTCTTAATTGTAGGTATTGTAATCATAGCAGGCTTTGTTAGTTATATCTGGTAAATATATATTAGTATTGTTGTCTAATAGAATGATTACGTTGGTGGCTTCAGATATTAGTGAAATTCAGTCAAATATAACCAAGTTTATTTTGGTATAAATTTATATTTGTTTAGGTTTAAGTTGCAAGTATTTAATATTTTTACATTATAGTTTAAAGTTTGGTAGCTGGGTTGAACTACTTTCGTCAAAATTGGCTTCAAAAAATTAAATATTTTCTCACATTTAAAATTACAAAGGCTTGAGGTTTTATAGTGTTTTTTTACTGAGATAGCTTTGTCTGATGAGAAGGAAACATAGAATAACATTTTATATATTCAATATGCTAATAGACTAGAGTTACGTATATTTACTTACAAAATACAATATAATATAAAACTAAGGTTACATTCAACTATGAGGTAACGAATTCCTTGTTGTGGTGGCCGGCTGATTCAAAATATTTTAAACTAATGTAAAATACAAATTTCAAACATTTTCTGAAAATTATGATTTACAAATATCTTGTACAAAAATAATACGCTTCAATTAGAGCATTTTAAAGTGTTTTATTTTACTTTGGTCTACTAAAATATCTTGACTGGATACAGTTCTAATTCTCATCTGGTTTGATGCGATTGTTTATGAATGGTAGGAAGACACTTTTAGAAAATAAACAACTATTTTGCTGTCAACATTGAGAACATTTTATTATTTTATTGTTGTATTAAACTATAGTATCTGTTTATCTAAAACCCGATTTGATGGCCGCATATTCTAAGGCGTCACTATTGAAATCGACTGAACTGTCGATAACGGTGAGATTGGGGTTCAAATCCCGGTCGTGTATACTAAGGGCAGTATTTACTCCACGGTTCTCCACTCTCTCTCAACACTAATGTGTGGAACACTTCCTCCAAATGTAACCTTCATCATCCATAGCACATTAGTTGTATTAGTGCATGTACGTATTAGTCAAAGGGCCAGTTTCATAGTCAAATTTAGTACGCCTCAAGTGTGGAGCTACACTAAGTACATGACGACACCTACCTAAACTCGAATGGAATGGACCAGTTTCCTATGCGAGAACGGCCCGTTCCATTCTGGTTTAGGTAGGTGTCGTCTTGTATTTAGTGTAGCTCCGCACTTGAGGCGTACTAAATTTGACTAAGAAACTGGCCCAAAGAGTCAGTAAGACGGTGTTCTAAGCAAATGGATATATTAAAATAGACTGATTTAGAATTAATGACATGACGTAAGAATAATTGAAGGTAGATCTAGCTGGTAGCTTTACAACTATCTAATAAGGTGCTTCCTATTGCAAGTGTCTCGTAATCTCACGTGTGTCTGTGTCGACAGCGGTCGGTGATGAGGACACTGATCCAGGCTCGTAAGGACGGTCGCGAGGAGTTGGTGCAGCGACTCCTGATGACTCACCGCGAACAAAGGTGCCGTAACCGCCCCACAGGCTCGGACAACAGAAACCACCGCCTAACCCCCAAGGAGATCTATAAGGTGGGGTGGCCTTCATTAGAGATCACGGATTTTAAGATTATTTTAATAGGGCTTTTTAACGTCTATAATAATTCAATAGCACACAAAGCTGCCAGCTCCCCGGACGTCATTTATTTAATTTCAGTGAAAGGGGAAAGTCAAATTCTACTAATCATATATTATTCGGCCATGCAAAGAATTGAATTCGGGTTTATTAATTAATAACACAACGGCGTCTATACGTGCTAGGACAACCAGCCTTTATTTTAACAAGATCACTCTTAAGGTAGGATGTAGGGGAGCGCGAGTCAAGTTTAGTATTTTTGGCCAAAATAAATAAAACACTCACTTCAGCAGATAAATTATGGAATTTTCTACACATATTAATATCAACTGTATCTGATTATGGCAAAGGGTATCATGGAATCAGACTAGAATTTTTTCAATTTATTTAAAATATTTCTCATTGGTCTAAATCCCTGGCTACTGCTCTAGGGATAGTGGGTTTGATTCCCAGTGGTGTCATAGATATTTTTCCTGAAAGGGAAACTGTTCTTATAGTAAACATGGTCAAGTTAAAACTTGAGCTAAGCTTTAGATTTCCATTAGCTCCCCACTTTCATACTCACTATCATCACATCTCACAGATATCACAGTGTAGACAATCCCAACAAGAATACTCTTGACAACGTTCTGTTCCTGACTAGTAATCTCACAGTGTAGACTACCTTCACAAGTATACTCCTGACAACGTTCTGTTCCTGACTAGTAATCTCACAGTGTAGACTACCTCCACAAGTATACTCTTGACAACGTTCTGTTCCTGACTAG
>CABEEJ010006876.1:0-35802 GCA_901482245.1 Timema douglasi | reverse complement strand
TCTTCAAGAAGATCCATCCACACCGTTACAATTGGCGCACAACGTGGGGCATCCAGTATTCAGTACTTTACAATTGGCGTCACAACATGGGGCATCTTTTTAACTCTTTACAATTGGCGCACAACGAGGGGCAGTTTTTAACTTCTTTACAATAGTTATGCTCAGCAGAAGTGTATTGAAGAAAATTGTGAATATATTATCTAACTTGTCTTTTACCATATACAAATCTGAGATAAAGCCACCTACTTCTGATTGTACTTGTAGTGGCAACACTACACTGATTGATTCACAAAATTGGACAAAAAGTCAACTAGTATGGTCATGTTATGGGTATGAAATACTGCTGAGGGTCTTTTTAACCACAGCCAAAATTTGTTCACCTTAGCAAAGTCGCTGTTGCTATGAAGTTGTTGCCTCATACATAACAAGGCTTTGCGTTCTGGTATCCTCGCCGCGATAACTGCATTGTTATTAATGCCTTAAGCTTAGAACCAGTGTCTTCGAAAAAAAGTCTGCCAAACAAGTTTTTGCGGGTCGCAAACATAATGTTTCAATTAAATGAATTTTACTTGAATTAAAATAGTTAGCACAATTTTTTTTTTTTACTTTCAGAGCTTTAACTTCCAGTTTAATTCCTTATATATTACTGTGTTAAGTTTTATTTTATTTTCAGGTTAACAGGCTAGGGTAAATTACAATTAATATTCACAAAAATGTCATATAAAAAGTGTTAAAATAAATTGGGAGTAACTAAGTTTTATGGAGTTGTTTGAGTTAGTGAAAGCATTTAAGATTTTAACAATAAATGTGTTAGTCATAGGAACCAGGGCAGGGATGGCAAATATACAGCCCGCATGCCACGACAACGTTAAAAAATGAATATTAAATAAAACTTTTCCAATGTGTTGTATAATTTTTTGAAGTCAATGGTTAGAAATTTTCTTGGCTCATACTTAAATGCATTTTGTGTGCTGTTGAAGACAAGTTATGAATAAAACATCAATATGTTGCCTAGCAAAATACAACAGGTTTGGAACTTTTATGAAAAAATTATGTAATTTTTTATTTTAATTATAAACATATTAATTTATTATTTTTTTCACTCAAGGTGTTACTTTCAATGTTTTTACTTTTTAGAAGTTATCAAAATTAATATTGTCTAAGACACTTACTTTAACAATTCGATAATTTTGCTTTTTTTAAATGTAGGCCTAGCCGTTATCAAAATATTCACAATTTGATTTGAGTTATTCGTAAATTTCAAAATTTTTGACAAGTTTTGATTTTTAAATCCTCATTAAAAAGTATATTAAACAAGAGATGGCATACTAGATTATTTCAAAATTGAGCCAGTCCTTAAGGGGCACACTGGCTGGAAAAAAAAATTGTTGTCTATGGGTTCATCTTAAACGTTTTAGACATGTTGTTTTAATGAATCTTTAAGGATATTCTAGGATTCAAGAAATAATCAGATGTGAACTAGATAAAAAATTTTTAACCAAAATTTTGAACAGGAATTAGTTTTATAGATATATAATACCACTTAATTGTGGTTCAGCCCCATCATAATTATATAGGGAAAGATCAACAACCAGATCACAAACCATCGATTTAACACTTAACTGAATATTTGAATGTTATAATTAGTGTATTTTAGAAAGAAAAAAAAAGCATTTAATTACTATTTCCACTTTTTTCTATTGTATTATTTTCATATTTTTCTTACCATATCATATGTTCATTCATATTTTTTCTTAACACATTATATGTTCATTCATATTTTTTCTTAACATATCATATGTTCATACATTTTTCTAATATTTGGAAAAATAAAGTGTTTTACACACCTGCTAAGGTTCGGTTCATTGTTTCTTCTTCTTCTTCACGCTGCTTTCGAGTGAGAACAGACATAATGGAATTTCAATTCAACCTAGAAATAATTGTAGATTTAACAAAACCTTAATAAGTCTAAAGAGTCTATGGAAAAGGACACAGGCCTTTTTTAATTTTGGTCTTTGTAAAAAAATTAACAAGATAATTTTCACATTATTTGGTGAATTTATATGTTAAGAGAGACATATCCTTGTGTACCAATAATATTTCAGTATATAATCTATACAAAAATGGCCACATGTGTTATACATATAAATATATGATAAACAGTAAGAAAAAGAATGGAAGTCTCTTTCATGTGATCAATGCATGCAGTACTGTGCATGTGCACCAGCTTGGATGAAGACACAATATGCCTTGAAACTGTTTTATTTATGCCTATTCAACATCTAACATAATTTTTACCTGTTCTCAAAAGCTTATGCCGATCTCCGCCAAAATATAATATTTATATTTTCACACCGAATCTAAATCCTCATTAGGCAGGGTTACTATATAATTGTGGGCAAAAAAGATTAAACTTTTTCCAATTGGTAAATTGACAATTTCTTAGGAATAGGGATTTGGGATACTATTGGGTTAGTGACACGCAATACAAGGAGTCTATCTAGTGGGTTCCGCTTAGTCTCTCCTACTTAATCCCGATCTCACCTCCAAGTGGTGCAAATGAGAGAGAGGACCAAAAGAAACAAGCTTGGAACAGGGTCTGGCCAGTTGGCTCCCAGCTTGGTGGACTAGGAGTGTGAGGGTTGGTGATGAACTAAGTCATTATCAGCACCCATAGCCTCAGTTAGGGAAGGTTACCACCAAGACAAGGTTTAACTGAGGACCTATAAGCGGCAAAACCGCTACTTAGGTGTAGGCCACAATAGGCTTAGTAAGCTGGTGGCCGAAACAAACCAAAGTACTTGAGAAAAAAAAAGTAAAATGCCTGATTGTAAAAATTGTTGACAAACAGCTACAAATAAGGAGTCTGTACATTGCCATACTGACTAGAAGAATGGAGAATATTGTGAACATGATGGGTGAAAGGAGAATGGATGTCCTGAGCCTGAGTGAGACCAAGTGGAGAGGAAGCGGTATGAAAGGCTACATTTTGGATTGAATGGGAAACGATGAAGGAAGGAGAAACAGAGTAGGCTTCATAGTGAAAGAAGGGCTGCAGGCAGAGATGGCAGGGACGAATCACAGGATAATTAAGATGACAACTGATAGAAGAAAAATGGTGGAGGTGAGTTAAGTGTATGCGCCACAAGCGGGGTGTCCAGCGGAAGAAAGAGACAAGTTTGAAGAAGATCTAGAGAGGTCTATGGGGAACAAGTATCAGGTAGTAATGGGGGATCTTAGTACAAAAGTAAGAAAAGAGAGAGGAGGGTTTGAGGAGGTGTCAGGGAAAGAAGGATCGGGAGAGAGAAACGAGGAGGGTAGAAGGCTGTTAGAGTTATGAGCAAGAAATAAAATGAAAGTGGCAAACAGCTGGTATAAGAAGAAAAAAGAAAGCCATAAGATCACTAGACACAGTTGGGATGGGAAGCAAAAACTATTGATAGAATACTTCCTCATGGATGAAGAAATGAAAAAGTAGACTGTATACATCAAGTTAATACCAAGTGTGTCCTTATATAGTAAGAACAGGTTGTTGATGGCAGACATAAAGGGATGGGAATCTAGAAGATAAGTAGTAAGACAAGAAAGAAGAATAAGGGTGTGGAGGCTAAAAAATGAAGAGGAAAGAGAGCTGTCCCTAAGAAAAGCAAGAAGCTTAGTGCACAAGGATTATATGAAAAGTGAAGAAACTTAATGGGAACATTTTGATAACAGTTTGGTGGGAGCTGCAGAGGAGGTAAATATCAGGACAAGTGATATGAGGAAGTGGAAGGAGAAGGAGACACCCTGGGGGAACGACAGGGTGAAGGAAGCAATGGAAGAAAAGAATAAAGCATTCAAAAGGAGTTTTAAGAACAGGGATGAGGAAACAAAGGAAGAATATAGGGAGAAGTTCAAGAAAAGGTGAAGCGAGTGGTATTATAATCCAGGAAGGATTGGATGAAAAAAGGACAGAAATGCTGGAATGTGATGTAGAAGGAAGTAAGAAGGTGTTATATAGCCACATAAAAAACAGGAGGAGTGAGAACAGACAAGAAGTTAGAATGATGGATGAAGAAGGAAGAAAATATAGGTAGGAGAGTAAGAAAAGGAACTATGGATGAGATATACTGAGAAGATGTTTAACCCAAAAGAGGAAAGGAATGAGAATTAAGCAGAGGAAGAAATAGCAGAAGAGGAGATAAAAGGTTCTACATGGAAAGAGATGGAGGACGCATTAAAGAGGATGATACATGTAAAAGCGGATGGGGACAAATTGACTGTAGAAATGATAATAGCTGAGGGGAAGCAAGTATATAATGGTTATACAGGATGCTGAGAGTGATTTGGAAGGAGAACAAAGTACCAGAAGAATGGAAAAAGTAGTTATAATACCTATTTTCAAGAAAGGATACAGAAAGAAGTGTACACATTATAGGGGGATTACGCTGATATGACACTGTGCAAAATATATGAGAAGACACTGGAAAAGAGATTAAGTAATAAAATCAAAAGAAGGTGGAGAAAGGAAAAGCACAGATACAGGAAACTGAGGTCTACAATAGACTTGATCTTTACCATACAACAGCTGATGGGAAAAGGTATGAATTTGGTAAAGACTTGGTAATGGTATTTATGTAGGTGTTGTAATGATAGTGAAAAGAATGTATGAGGATAAGAGGAGTTGTGTTAAAACAGAGTGGAAGGATGGAGTGGTTCCAAATAAAAATTTGGAGTGTGGCAGGGGAGTGCCCTCTCATCACTACTATTTGTAATGGATGGAAATTGTCATGAATAGAGTGGCAGGGAAACTTGGGGAGGAAAGAATGAAAAACATTATATCTGCTGATGACTTAATGATATGGCAGGAGAAGGAAGAGGAAGTACAGTAACAGATACAGGAATGGAATGAGGAAGTGAAAGATTGTGGAATGAAATTTAGCATGGAGATGTGTGAAGTGATGATAATGACAAAGAAGGGGAAGAATTCAATGGAATAGAGCTGAGAAAAGTACAGGATGTTAATTATACTTGGAAGCATGATGAGAAGAGGGGAGCAGTTATAATTGTTCTATAGGAGTGTAAGAGACCTGTTAAGGAGAAGAGACGTGCCCTTGAAGTGTAAGGAAGTGTTGTATAGAGCGTACTTTGTACACATTTTAACATATGCAGCAACAACAACATGGATATTGAATGTAAGAGAAACTAGGAAAGTGGGGGTCATGGGAATGAAGTTTGTGAGGAGCATGTTAGCTGTCATAAGGAGAAACAAGATTAGGTAGGAAGTTATCCGGGAAAGAGTGGTGGTACAGTTAGTTCATGATTTTGTAAAGGAAGAAAGACTGATATGGTATGGATATGCAATGAGAATGGAAAAAGAGAAAATAATAGTATTCTTTCACTGTTTCAGCTTCTCGTTCATTATTATTATCACCGCGTCTTACTACCCGTTCGGGTTATACGCACTTACGCTAATGTGTAATGGTAGGGTGATTGTGAGATGAAATGAAGGACCTACAGTTTAACGTGGAATCCGAACCACGGTGGAGGCCTGGCATTCCTCACATTCACAAGATGTCTTGTCAGAGGTGAAGGAAGGGTTTGGTAATCAGATATATCTTTGCCGGGACCGAGGATTGAACCCCGGCCGCCAGCATAGAAGTCTGACACCTTACCCCTAGACCGCCAGGTCACCTTCTCGTTCATGCAATACCCTAATCAACAATGTAAAATATTCATAATTGAATGGTTCCAAGCTAAAAGTCACAAATAATCTGTGTGTGGAAGCTATTCGTGAGATTAAGGAGTGTGAGACGTAATCACACCTTTTTGTGTGTGTGGAATATTTGGGTTTGTGTGAAATTGATTTATGGTCACCATGTTTGTGTTAAATTGATCTATGGTTCTATTAAGTGTATTTTAGCTCTAGTCTTTTTCAATCTCATTATTTGGGTGTTTTTATTTGTCAAACTTAATTTTAATTGTATTGGTTAAGTGTATGAAAAGGTGGTAGCCTTAACTTCACGATTAGAGTTGATTAAGATTATCATAATCATCATCATCATTTTTGATGCAAAAAAATTTATGAAAATTAAGTATGTAGTAAAAAGCTCACAAGAGAGGCAAAATAAGAGATGGGAGGAGCAAATAACAGAAAGTGCGTAAGTGAAAGGAGAAGAATGGAAGCAATTATAGGAGGAAGAGTGGTGGAAGATTAGAGGAAGATGGAGGCATTTTATTAAACTGAGCAGGCCAAAGGATGTAAAAAGTTGATGATGATAATGATTATTATTATTTGGAAGGGAAAATGAGTTAAATAATCATAATATATGTATAAATGCACTTACTCAGTCATATGACTGACTTACTTATTCTATGACATTAGGAACTCAAAACACCCAAGCGAGATTCGAACCACAATCTCACCGTCAGTAGCAATCCAGTCTATTGTGTGTGGCACCTTAGACCATGCAGCCATAGAAGCAGGTTTAAAATGATATTGAACAGTAAAAATTCCCTATAAATATTCATCACACAACCTCTTTCTCTCTTTTAGCCATTGGCCACTCTAAAAATACAAGTTTTTTTCTCAAGCTTGTTCATAAATTTGTTTACACTTTGGAAATTTCAAAAATACATTTTAATACAGAAAACAGTCATGTGTACCTGAAACATTAAATGGTAACTAAAACATTAAATTAACATTAAATTTAACTTCTAAGAATGTTTATGTTTAGTAGGCATTAGGATTGTTTTTGAAGATATATGATCAATGTAACAGACTGAAGAATCGCCATTCATGTAGAAAAACTGCATAAAAGATTTTGAGTCAGAATTTTTTTAAATGTTGTCTGGAAAAGTCAGGGAATTTTATAGTAAAAGTTGTGTAGCCATTCTGTCTTATGCCAGGCCTCCACCGTGGTTCGGATTCCACGTTAAACTGTAGGTCCTCCATTTCATCTCACAATCACCCTACCATTACACATTAGCGTAAGTATGTATAACCCGAACGGATAGTAAGACGCAGTGCTAATAATAATAATAACATTCTGTCTTAACATACTCTTCCCGAAACTATTCTAAAAAATGCCATTCTCAATACTTTAAATTTGTAAACACATCATTATAAAGATTATATATATAAATTTGGCACTGGGTCTTACTACCTCTTCAGGTTATGTCCCTATTTACTGATTAGGCTAATGGGCTATAATCTAGAAACAAAATCTCTCACCCCTCTCATGTTAAACTGGCCTGCTGATGATGGCAAAATCGAGGTTAGAATCCTGGTTGGGTGGTTACGCCTAAATGGTTTCCCACTCTGCTTCCACACAAATGTGGGAAGATTACCACTAAAATGTTTCCTGCTAGAATAATTATCATATAGGCCCCTATTCATATAACCTGAATAGGTAGCAAGGTAAAACACACTGATAAAAAAAACTCATTTTTGTTTAAATGTTAATGTGTAGCCTAGAGTAGTCAAGTATTTAAATTTAATGAATTTAAGCTACCTTATTTTTGATTAAATTCCCTGAAATTTCCCTGACATCAAACAATTTACTGACTTTTCAAGGTTTTTCCCTCTATGTAGTCACCATGTAATAAAACTAACTTCTTAAAATATTGTAAATGAAATATTTTTAACCATCCATACACACGTCAACAATAAGATGTTTCCAATAATAATATATATTTTTTTAGCACCACACCTTAGCCTACAACCTGTTCAGGTGATACACATATGTACTAATTACACTAATGAATTAAGGATGAGAAAGGTTGAGTTTAGATGATATATACAAATGGAAGAGTGTGAAAAAGACATTTTGGAAAAAAACACCCACACTACACCTGACCAGGACTCGAACCACAATATTCTTGTCACCAGCAGTCTAGCCTTAAGCCATGAAGCCACCGAAGAAGGTCCAAAAATAATAAGATTAGGGCCTAATATAATATTTTTTTTATAAATTCATAAAATTTAAACAAAACTCGCATAGATCACAATAGAATGTAGAGCCTAGTACCTAAATATTTAAAATGAAATTGTCACAACATAGCACTAAAGATAGCCTATTTTAGAACTCAATAATTAACATTTTTATTATTATATTTCCCAAACAAACAAAACCTAGCCTTCCATCCGCCAACATCTTTTACTCGAAATTTGGGGACACTAAATATTTCACACAAAAATGCTTTAGGCCCTATTGGCGAGCACACCATGTCGATCCATGGTCCTATTAGTTAGATTTATATTCTAATACAGGGACTATTGGTCCTATCCCATTCCTTCTTATAAAAATGTTTTGAAAAACATTGCTAAGCTTAGTTTAATGTTACTACTCATTTCCGCAAAACTTCATCAATATGTGTATCCTCTTTGTTGATAAATGAAAGGAAAGATAGGTTGGGATAGTTTTCATTAGGCCTATAATTCTTTAGCCTAAATGTTGTGCACCAAAATACATATTATCATGTGCTTAAATATCTATGATGTTTTTGAAATATATTTGCGGGGAGACAATCATTTTTGATCAAAATGTGTGACAGTCTACTTCGAATAGTTTAGATGTTTAAGATTTTTAATCAAAATAATAAAGTTAACCTTTTGCCAGCTTGGTAGTTATATATTTTTTTTTATGTATTGATAGGTTTATGTGGCTTGACTAAACTATAAAAGTTATCAAAGTAATGCATTCTACTCTTTATGGATTTAATAGCAAAGCTATTATATAAAATAATTATGGTCATAACGACATCAAAATATATTCTTCAAATTGAAAAAGACATGAGAATCAAACCCAAGACCTTTGGCTTAATACGCAAATCTTCTAATCAATGAGCTATAGAGGAATGGTCTAACGCACTGCACTTCTCTCTCAATAAACTAGAATGCGGATGATGAGGATGAGGTTCAAATTTCAGTCAATTGCATTGAGGGTAGTTTTCCCCGCAAGTGCGGGTACACTTATAAATATAGCCTTCCTTATCCCTATTGCCGTTTGGGTAATTAGTACCTAGACCTAAGATAATATTTAGCACCACATCTTACTACCCGTTCGGGTTATACGCCTAGACCTAAGAGTAGTACCCAAAAGAGTAGAAGGACGCGGTGCTAAAAAGATATTAGTTTCACCATATTCTTGTTGTATTAAAAATAAGAATTAGTGATATATGAAACTTAGGCCTAGCTTACATACTATTTTTTTTAAAATCTGCTAAGAGCAAACAGTTTTTAATCAGAACTTATTTTTTGTTTACATTTTGTCTACTCTTTAAAAAAATTAAAATCTCCAAATTTGATATTAAAAAATTGGTACATTACTTTTTGCAAGAGTTTGTCAAACATAAATAAAAATACAAAGAAGTCCTAAGATAATTTGCATCAATTAAGAATAATTATGTAAACACAAATAACAATTTATTAAGAGCCAATACTAATAAAACTAGTCAAATTTTTAGCATAACATACCACTAATTAAGTAATTTTATTATGCTTTTCACAATTTACCGACTGACCAAGGTCTAGGCCACATTTTAATAAAGTAGCCACATATTATAATTTTCTACATACATAATAAACAACTTTATTTGACCACAAATTGATAAAACGACCCATGATTGGTTGACTTGTGTATATACGTTCCGTAAAGGCCTCGTTCAGAAACACTATAAAACCGCCGGTCGCTTTCAGTCCTTGTCACTTTATTGCTTGTTCTTGCTTAGAGAAAAGTCGACTCTATTCACAATGGAGCAACTTTTAGTTTGCGATTATTCGATTCCAGAGAAATTCATGCCAACAGCTGATTTCGACCTACCTTGTCAACCATCAACTGAATTAGAAATTTTCACATTGTCTAGCTGTGCCATTTGTTTTCGTAAAGAAATGGCAGATGGGATTACAGAAGAAAGAAAATCAATCAGAGACTCGGCAAAATCTTTGAAGAAATACGGCAGTACGTGTAATCATTTTAAACGTCAAGATCACATAAAACACTTTATTATGGAGGGCGATACACTACAGGGAATAGCATTGAAATACGGTGTCACGGTGAGTATTTGAAGGTTGTTTATAAATGCACGTGATTTAAATCTCAAGAAAGTAGGACAATCTATACTAGCATTGACACAAATGCAATTTGATCATAAATAACGCCCACTTTAGTTAACATATTAAGCATTCAGGTGTGGAGTAACAATGTTAAATAATATATCCGAAATAAAGAGAGAGCCCTTAGTCCATTTCACTAAGAATCTAGCTTCAAAGCTGGACACGGAGCGTTTAAAATTATAATTATCATAAAAAAATTAAAGTAGAGTGTTTAGGTTAAGTACTGTACCTATAGGCCTACTTTAAGGGATAACCTAAATTGGGATAAATCTTTCAATACCATATCATAAATAGTGAATTGGGTTGTTAGTTTCTTGTGAATATTTTATTTATTACTACTTGCCTTTACCATAATGCATTGTTAAGAATCTGTAGTCTTTCACACCTACTTTGGTGATTGCATTATCTAAGACCTCACTCCTGTTAGACTAGATTGCCAATGACAGGGGTTGTATCCGAATAGTTAAAGTACACTTGGCTTGGCGCAGACCTAATGACTTTACACACACTTGAGATTGAAGACTGCAACAGACTATTTGGATAGCAAAATATCCTTTTCATGCCCTTAAGTCTGCGGTGCTGCTTCCTACCAATGATCTTAGAAACTATTTTAAACGCCAGCTATGACCCCGAGTTAGTGTAGGTCCCTTACAGATTTGTGGTGACTTATTTTCACTGCACATGACGTATTGTGTTGTGTTGGATAATTTGTCATGAGAATATTGACTAAGGTCAACCAATACCTATTAAGATTCTTTCCCCCTAGTAATTTTTATCAAGATTGCACTTTAAAATGCCTTACACCAAAACACCATATTCTTGATTCTTGGTCTTGTTCGATTCCAACTTTATCTTAGTTCTGTTCCATTATTTGAGTTTTATTTTTTAGAGAAGTTTAAGGCCTACTTAAAAGTTGTTTGCAAAAGTAATTTACCTACATGTACAATGACAACATTCCTATCTAATAATATGTGATGTAGGCTATACCATTAGGATTTTATTGCTTGTTACTACATAAGTTACTTCTCTCAAAGATATTTCTTGAGTGGTCTATTAACTTGCTTAATATTTGTTCCAAGAGTTGATTTGCTGCTTTAATTCTATTATAAATCTTGTATGTGCTGACAATTGCAAAATAGGCTATTAGTTTGAATTGATTAGCAACAAGGTTCCCAAATGTATTTATAATCAGGCAGGCTACCTAATGAATCACCTGCTTTGGTGGTCAAATGGTCGAAGATGTCACACTCACAATAAACTGGACTGCTGATGACAAGGGAGATTGGGGTTTGAATCCCCGATGGGTGTACTGAGTGTTTTTTTCCTAAATGGTGTTCCACTCTTCCTCAAAATTAAACATTCCTTTGTCTAGCACATTAGTGTAGACCTAATAATTACATACACACATTAGCTGAATGAGTAGCAAGGTACAGTGCTAAAATTCGAATAAAAAATTATAAAAGTAGGAAAAAAATGTAACTTAATGTAGCCTACAAATAGTCTTTCATGACAGTAGGGCCTAATATTTCTTTCTTTGAAATTGAATATGAAACTAAATTATCTTTTAGGCCTATATTATTTGACTTAATGCTGTGTTACCTTGAATTATCAATAAAATATGTTAAATAGTTTAATATTTAGACTATTTTTGGTTTGTGGTAGAAAGGTTAGCCAGTAACTCTTGAGATAATATAAATTTTTGGTATTTTGGGGTTTTTGGTTTATAAGTGTTGAAGTTCAATGAGACATCAACATTTGTTTCTAAATTTGAAGGGATTTTTTTAATAATGAGTAAATTTATATTACAAATACTGTTATCAACAAAAAATACCAAACTGCTTGTAAATGGAATAACAATTATAAAATAATGAGCAAGCTACTTGAACTTTTGTACCATTGTAGATATTTAGACTGTAAAATTGAATGCGACCAGGCTTAACTAAATTTAGAAATTATTAGTTTTTAATGATGGTTCAACTAGGCCAAGCTTTTATATTTGTTAATTACGATTATAGTCGCAACAGAATATCATTATATAAATTGAAAAATGACACCTGGACATGGGAATTGATCCCTGAACCTTTGGCTTAGTACGCCAACTCTCTAACCACTGAGCTGCTATCTTCCCATATCCAGGGTCATTCTTCATGCATATTTTAAGGCAGAGTTTGTGATGGACTTGAGGAAATCGTCAGCTACATATGAATGCTCAATCAAGATCATGAGCAATCATATGATGCAGCCACCCTCATCCCGGGAGAGCTTTATGCTTCCAATAGTGAAATTACAACTGTACAAACGAACATATTATGAGGGATTAAAGCCAAAATATTATATTTGTTAATTAAAATTATAGCTGGAACTTAATATAATAATTTCTAAATTGAATACTGACATCTGGACACAGGAATTGAACCTGAGAACTTTGGCTTAGTACACCAATGTTCTAACCAATGAAATATCAAGGATCCATTTTTCAATATAGCAAATATGATATTAAAATAAGACCATAATCGTAGTTAACAAATATAATATTTTGGTAGTGTAATCTATCATGATACTATGTGGATTTGTACAAGTGTTGTTGTAATATTAGCAGCATAAGGCCTTCCAGAATTGAAGGTGGTTGTGTTATCGTGAACTTAATTGATCACTCATATAATGCTAAATCAGGGACATCAGGAATAACAAATTTGTTTTAAATTTAAAAACTTTCTCGGGAAATTTACTTTTAAGTTACCAAATTAATTTTTTCCTTGTTATATTGTCATTGTAGTAAACACTTCTTAAATCATATTAGAATATAGTATCTAACATCAGGCAGTCTATTCAGATCCTCCAACTGAGTTGGGCCAACCTAAGACTCAAAACTGAAGTCATTTTCGGAAGAGTCACTAACTTATATTGAATTACATCATCTAAAGAATTGTACGTTTCTTGAATAGCTTCTTTAGTTTATTTTTAGTTTGTGGACAACAGTGATATTGTCTCTTCCACATCATAAATTATCTTGTTGGTCCCCACACACCCATTTTTAATGTTCATTTATAATAAGAATTCTCAACATGACCTAGATCTTTAGAATTTATGTATATCAATGCAATCCAAACTAAATATGATTTTAAACTCTTTCAATATTTATTTATTTCTTTTAATGAACTAAACAGAACACCATAAAAATTATCTTTGCATACCTCAAAATAGTGTCCTAACAGCTTAACCAACGAAAATGTTTGCCGTCAAAAAAAACTGGTCATATGACATCTAGTTCACTATTTCGATGCAGTGATTAGAGCTGTTGTTAGATTGCATAGGCATAAAAGATCTGTCTCGCTGACCTCCACATTCCCCTAAGCATAATCTATATTTTGGAAGTAGGCCTACCATTAATTAATCCATACTTGTTGAGGGGAAACCTTTAAAATCTCTAATTATTGGCATGTCGAAATTTGGAAAGTATTTTTTGGTGATAAAATTGAAAAAAAGTTGGCATAGAAATAAATAAGTTTTTGTGGTTACAATTGGTTTGGTATTATTATCAAAATTGGCAGCTACAATAACATTACTTTAAGCATGAATATATTAAAATAGGTAGATAAAAACTTTTTAATTGTTGGATATTGCCTTTCCTCTCATGTTCTTTCTAAAATTAACCTTAAAAAAATCTAAATTTTGTAGATGGAACAAGTTCGCCGAGAAAACCTTCTTTGGGCAAGTGACAGTTTGTTTCTTCGTGAGAGTTTATTGATTCCTGTGTCGAAAGACTGTACCATAACCTCCGCGAATGACCAGTTTATAAATAGTTCTGAACTGAGCACCCCAGTGTCGCCGGAGAGCAGGGACTTGTCCGAGAGGAGTATAAATGATTTCTTGGTGGAAATAGACACATCAATAGCAAATACAAAAAGCCAAGTGAAAAAATCACAAGGATTTAGTGAGTAAGTACAAATTAGTAAACATATATCTTAATAACTTTACCCTAAAAACTCAGATTAGTTCAGACTAAGTCTTCTTAAGGAAAAGTCAGGAATATGTCGGTGTTGTATAGTGATCTCAGCCAAGTCTAAAAATATTCAGCCAACTCTAAAAAATGAATTGCTATTTCTCAAGAATACAATAAAAAATAAAATGGCAAGATTTATTTACAAAAATGTTATTGCTACTACTAAACAGCAGAGTTGTGAAAGGTGTATTAAAACTTAAATAGGCTTGTATATTAGATACAATTTTATATGTATTTATAAAAACACATGTAACCTAATTCATTTTACCTTAAGCTATCTGCACATGTTAATCCTCAGCTCTACACAACTTTAAAAAAAAATCCAGTTGTAGGCTATCTGATAACAAAATTTAGATGATATTTCTTATCATTATTGAATGATAAATTAAGCTCTTTGTTTTTTGTGACACCATTAATGAAGCCTTAAATTGTTGCTTAATCATATGTTTAGCTTTTGTTGATTTTGGAATGCAGATGGTATAAAATTATCTTAATCCTTGCATGGTACAAAAACAGGTGAGGTTTTATTTAGTCATTCAGAGTTCACAGGTCATTCCATATGAAGCAAAGAAAGTTGCATGACCATTTCAATTTATTTGCACAATGTTGTCACACATTGAATATTTCTGTAACTTAAAGGGCAGGAGAGGGGATTAGAGGGTATTGTATAAATAGCTACTGTCATTAAACATTTTAGACTTGAGATTTTATTGCTGTGGAGTTACCAAATTTCCAAAAGTTTGTTAAATTATTTGTCGAGCAATTCTAACTTTTTTTTTTTACTTTCCATCTGTTCTCATTATTGAGCCTTAATATCACATTTTATGTTATGATTGAAATTTTATTGTGATAAAAAATCCCTAACTAGCCTATGTTTGTTGTGCGTGCATAAACAAGGTCTAAACCTTATAACACAGCATCTTGAGTAGGAAGATAGGCCTATATTACAACTTGACACAACATGTAATAACAGGTTAGAACTGACAGGCATGTATCCTGTCACTTCTTTAAGTCTCATTCTGTCTCTAGTGGTGGGTGAATGTGTTTGATGTTAAGTGCTGTTCATTTATAGAAAATTAGGGCTAATGTTGTCTTGAAGCCATTGATCTCTATAATATAACTGGACAGACATCTGTGGCTGAAATTTTCTTTGCAGATGGTATTATTACTAAAATCAGGGTTTAGTAGCTACCATACTTCCTACAAGCCTATAGCCTAAATTATCATTTGAACGTAAGACTTCTACACAAAGTATATCATTCAAACAAATATAATCAAGTTTTAAGATAACTTATTCATTATATTTATCAAACTTTCAATATAATATGGTTTCTGGAACCAATATACAAGCTAATAACCAACTTTAAATATAAGTGTAGTCTTAGCAGACTGTAAACAAGATTGATGATAACTACATATTTAAATATGTTAAAGATTTTATTCGTATTTGTACAGTATTACCTGTAAAACTGAATTGTATATCTTTTAATGTAAATGGTTTTACAGGAAAATATGGTATAATACTTTACTATTTTCAAACAATCACATTTTTATTCATCAGAGACATGTTTTCGCATAGGAACACTGAAAGAAACCGTTAAATCTGTCCCTCCACAGTGTAGCAGATTATAAACTTGATCATCACACTTTGGTCCTTGGCAATGTATATGTGTATGTTCATTCAGTTATATTATAGAGATCAATGCATAACACTCATAAAAATGAAGTGGTCGGTTGTATTTATTCAAAAAAATTACTCATACATATGGGTTAGTCAGTAAGAATGTAACTAATTTTGGTAATTTTAGTGAAACTGATAAAATATTACTGATAAGTTTAGGTACAGGACAAGTACAGGTACAGGACTTTATCAAAATACCTCATTTGTGAATATAGTGAAAAATGACTTAAGAAGAATAGTTTACTCATCTTTTTGGAAAGGTTTTATGTGATCCACTTAGATATCACACTGGATCAAATAAAAATGAATACTTAAAGGTTATTGTGAAAATAAGTTTATCTTTTTTTTAATGTTAAAACTCATTGTTGTGTTCTACCCATCATAAAAAATAGTTTCTCTTCTAAAGAAGGTAGGCCTACAGATTGTCATGTAAAAACAAATTAGTTGTTGGTTCCAACAGTAGTTAATCTTAGCTAACTTGATTCAGATTGTTCTGCATTAGACATGTCACCAGTATAAGAAATTAAATAATTTAAGTTCTTAAACCCAATAAAATGCTTTTACAAGCAAAATATAGATGGATTCAAAGTAAGTTATGTGTTTAGGAAACTAGAACATTTTCAGAAAACATGATAGTAGAAAATGAAGAGTATAATAATTGCGGAAATATTGCTAACAGGAAAGGTGGTAAAAAGTTAGATTAAGTTGTAATGTTGGCTGTAGAGCAATTTTATCAACGTGGCAATAAATTTAAGATATGTTCGGAGGAAAGAAATTTGTTAATTGTCAAAATTTTAGGATCACCTACCCAGACTTAAAAGCTGGTTTGTCTAAATGTTTTGCACTCAGGTTACCTGCACCGTTTGTGTTTGTGTTCATTGCCAGAATGTTAAACTAATGTTGGAGAGGGTGGGGGTATTGAATGTGACTTGATTATAATTTATAAGGATCTACTAGAATTTGACATTTATCAAAGATCAATATTACTGCATGAGGATGTGTGTCCCTGCTGCCTTAAAGTACACATTGATTTCCTCACAGAATAGAAATGGAGGAGATGACAAACTTTGTTACGAACAGTGGGTAAGCACAGGTCGTGCAAAGCTATTAATTGTTGTAGCGAGCTAAATACAAACCTCAATGAAAAGTTTGTGACACTATAAAACACCACTTTTCTATCAAAATTCTCCACTGCAAATTTTAGTTTTTCAAGATTTCCCACCTGGGATATTTGTCAAGTTGAGTAAATGGCTATATTTAAGAGTTGAGGGGAAAAGTTCTTAGTCCTGATATTTCATGTATTAATACTTTGGGTACAGGGTAATAAACTACAATTATAAACCAAACCAATGCTGAGTTTCAGGCTTAATTTGACCCACTTGGGCTGCAGACAAAATCTACATTGGTATGAAATTTAGGCCACTATGAAGAGCAGTAATGTGGTTTGTGCCTCAAGTCTATAACTCTTATTTCTAAAGATATTTAAGTTTCTGTGAACACAAACTTTGTCAAATTTAATACTGATTATATTAGAACAATGGCTGTACTTGACTAAAAAGTTAAAAGAAGTTACTAGAATATGTGTAAACATATATTTCAAACAGGGTATTCAATGACCTGAAAAACAGGGAAAAGTCAGGGAATTTGATGAAATTTCTGGAATTCTTTCATATTCACTAAAGATTGAGAAACATTTATATACAATTAATGAAATAACATTTTTCTTCCAGTGTGACACCCCTGATGTCAATAATTAGGTGATAACCTTTTTGTCCAGTGCTAGTCATGTAAATTGTGAACTATGTTCCTTCTCTCATTGTAAAAGCCATATTATTTTTGCTTTTTTTTATTTGTTTATATCCCAGTTTTCTCTACCTTTCCATTTATGATATAGTATATAATTTAATAGTAATAGTTAATTAGATATGTGAAAAATGTTAAATATATAATTCTAAAATATTTCTATACCAGATAACATTATAATTAATAGCATGCCCTATTCTTAAGGTGGTATTTGGTGGCTACAGACATGAAAAACTTCGAAAAAGTATCTAAGGGAATTTTTGGTGTTAGGGAAATATCAAGAATTTAATCAAAAATAAGGGAATGTCTGGGAATTTAAATACTTGATAATTCTGGACCTACATTTAAACAAAAGTGAGATTTTGTTTCCCTGTACTAACAAAATGCATTGCCTAGATATAGTAGTCTTTAACATGACATGGTTGTACAGCGTTTGTTGTGTATTACATTTCGCCAAAAATAGTACTTAAAACATGAAATACTGGAATAATAACTTATACTATTTGTTGATGTTAACTAGCCCGAAAATATTTGATTAATGTAATAAACAGAAAAACTGCCATTCACCAGGCTTCAAAAAAATCTGAGTTGGAATTATTTAAAATCTTGTTTGGAAAACCTGGTAAAGTAAAGTAATTTCATAATAAAAGTTTTTTTAGTCATCCTTTTATAGTATACAAAAATAGACTAAAAACTATAATCCAAACCGTAGGAAATAACTATAATATAATTGAACAAATTTTAATACAAACTTTTGAACAAGTAGTAAGAAATGTTGATAAAAATAAATAAAATGAACTTTAGTTTCCAAGAAGTAATGTTAAATGCATCACACTCCTAACTGAACACACAAACTTCTGCTCCACTTAAACAACCACCTTAATAGCCTGTCTGACATAATGGATAAAACCTGCCTTAGGTAGGCAACACTTCTGGAACCGAGTGTTGCATCATATTGCGGTAACCCTGAGTCTTCGTTGTAAAATAGCAGAATAGATACCACTCAAACCATTTCTACAGATTTTAAAAACTATAACTAAAGTTAAATGTAATTATTTTAAATTGAAATAACTTGACTGGTCCCCCAATTTACTGTTAATTGAAGAATGCAGAAAAACACACTCTTAATTAGCAATTTCGGTTTTAAGCATAATGTTGTACATATTTTTCCTATTAATCTGTTGGGAGATGAGTTCTTAGGTCTAGAAAAATTATTTACTCACAACAAACGTATTTAATATTTTAGATGTACACTCTCCACAAAGCAGTTAATTTTGACAGCAATACAGTTACTATACAATCCAATGTACTTAGTTCCTAACCAAAAAAATTGCATGTATTAATATATAACAGACGTGCATATAACTGTTCAGCTTGCATAGAATTGTTTTATAATCACATGTATGTGATCTAATCTAAATGCTATACTTAAAAATCCCATCAGAAAATATTAGTTGCATCTATTTATACTAAAGAACATGTGATTAAAAAGTATCGCAACCATACTGGTGGGCACGGTGTCAAAGGCCTCTGTCTCTTCTAACCTATTTTGGCAGTGGCAGAGATGCTCCAGTTCAAATCCTGGTCAGGTGTATCGAGATTTTTCTAAATGGTTTCTCACTCTACCCACACACATACGGGTACATTTACTTTAAAATTTTACTTTCATATTCACACCATTAGAGAAAATGAAGTTTGCTTAAATGGGTATTAAAATGCTGTGCANAAAAAAAAAAAAAAAACCCGCAAATTTGTAATGATAAACTTGTTTGTTAATTTCTCTTAACTATAAATACAGAAAAAATACCCATTTTTGAATTAACGCTTTATTGAATATCTTTTATTACACAATATAGTCCTCATGCGGTAGGTACTAGTTTCTATCTGTTATCTCTTTGGAAGATCAAATATGATTTGTTTACATGATCTAAATCTGTCTATCTTTGTTGTTGGCTTTGAAGAATTTTTTTATCTGAGCATACATGTCACTTATTTACCAATGAACATAATTATATAATTTGTTATTTAAAAAAAAGCTAGACCCATTTGTAAACTGGCGAGATTGTTTGTTATTGCAGTCATTTGATACTTAACAGTGGTGGCTCTTGAAGTATTGCAAGATACTGTTTAGGCTTTTTATTGTACTTTTAACCATTCTTGCCAGCTTAAATAGTTGTCATCCGGTATAAAGCATCACACTTTAATATACTAGATTCAGTGGTTGGGAAGGGTGCAGCTGCGTGTACAAAGGGTGGTTTTGCTTAAAAAGGATTTCCAACTATCCCATAATGGAAATTAACATTTGCTAAAAATTCTACCTTCCTTGTTCCTATCCCATTAGTGTGTGTTTGGATAGCTTAGATAGTAATTGTGGTTTTTACAACCTTGATTAATAATTATGTGGGTGTATTTCCCATAAGATGACTTTTCTTATTAATAATGTGAAAATTAATATAATATCTTAAGAGCATGTACAATAAATGAAAAGACAGTAATTCCTACCTAAAGTAAGGGAGAACAATCCTATTAATAGAACTAAACAAACAATTTGTCCTCAGATTTGCTAACAATGAAGACACAAACTTTGTCCGGAAGCCTCTGGTTTCCAGATTGCGCCAGCAACAACAGCACCAGCTACACCAATCCCTCCCACCCACTACCAACACGACTAATAATGACATCCTGAGCATGCCCCAAGCAGTGGTGATGACACAGGGTAGGAAAGTGCGCTCATCACTACAGAGACTCGAAAAGGAGCAAGACGAGATATTCGAGTTGTAGCATCTGCTCAACCGACTCGCTCGCTGTTGAAAACATGCCTTATCTGAGTAGACAAGATTTTTAGGTCAGCGTGTTTCAAACCTTATTTTTTACTTGCTACCTGATTATAAATATATTAGAGATGGATAAACAAATATATGACTTTAAATATTTTATTTTTTTTGTTTAAACATTTTAGGTAAAGTCTAACGATTTGTGTTAATGTGATATATTGGCTAATTGGCTACAAAATATAATTGCTTGTTTATGAAGTTTTGCACAGTCAGTAATAGGTTTAAAATTTGTTTCCATACAAATTAACAAAACATGTTGTATTAGATTTCTTAGCATCCAAAATTTTTCATTACTTCTTTGAAAATATGCCAGAGAAATATTTCATAAAAATTTAAAGGGTTTCTGAAAAATAAAACCATTATTGGCAAAATAAAAGTTTGACCTTTGAAAGACAAGGGTTTTCCAAATTAACTTGTGCTCAAGCCTGTTATTGTGATATGAATATTATGTGTAAAAACTTTGGTCGTATGTGTGTTCTTTCTATTAATTATTATTAGGTGTTCTGTCTTATGACAGGTCAATTCCTGTTGTCGTTAAACTTAGGCCGCTAATGTGCCCTGCCCTCTGCCTCCTTCAGCTCACAGAATTTTCTTCTTTCCTTCAAGTTGTCCAATATTTTAATCTTTCTAAGTTCCTCTTTCCCTCAATCTTTCCTCTTATGAAATCATGCATAATACAGTTTCTCCTAAGGATGTGTTAGATCCCGTTTGCTTTGTACTGAAGAATCACCTCAAAAATGGTTCTCTTTATCCCCCAATCTTCTTAGGGTGACAAATGGATATGTCCTATCTGTCCACTTGGTCTTCTCAAATCTTTTCCAGTACTACATTTCAAAGCTATCGAAGTATTTCATTTACATCTCCCTAAGAATTAAAGTTTCTGCTTCATACTGTGTGATGCTCCAAATGTGTAATTTCATCAGTTTATATAGCAGACTTAAGTTTCCTTATTGTGATGTAATGGAAGATTAAATTTATCATACCATTAAATTGTATTATCATTGTTTTTTGAATATCTGGATAATCAAGTGTATACTGTAATTGTATTAAATATGTACCATATATATGAGTCCCATTGCTAAATGTACATGAGTTTGTGGGACTTACACTTTTGGCCATTTGGTACTGTGTTACATCACAATATTTTAAAATATTTCTCTTTTTAATTCATTCGAAATGTTGAACCCTTGTATAAGTATATATTTAATGCTGGTAGTGATTAACATTTATTTTCTGTTAATTGCAAGAAATATTTATTTTTCAAATATTGTTTACACCAAATGTTGTCAGATGGAAGAGTTTTTGTTTCAAAATGTTGCTGTAGGTATTATCGACTGATTCATTAATTTATTGCCTGTTTTGTTTGTAGTTTCCTACAGCAATTTGGGGGCCAGGTATATCTAAATAGTCTTCATAATTGATTGGCTTGTGATTAAAAACATGTTTTAAGTTAGTTTTGCTGTATCCTGTTTGAATAGCTATTTATGTTAAATATAGTTGTGATATCAGTAAATATTCAATATTAATTTGATGAAATGTTATTGGAGGTTCCATTTTATTTAAACCCACAAGTGTGTTGGCCTTGAAATGTATGTAGAAGGGTTCTTTCCTACAGTGACATCTAAAGTTGCTAATTTATAAATCGGGCATTGTTTTCTTAAAGTAGGCCTACAGCAACTTACATCATTTAATCTTAGTTTTCTCTTTAGTAGTCTATAAATACATTTATCATAATTGTTTGTCATGTGTATGTATATGTATATGTATATATATCACTATTTATCTTCATTCTCATGTTTTTTGTCTGTATGAACACAGATTAAGATTTTTTGGATTCTAATTCTATACTGTGTATAGAAAATAAAAGCAATGTTTTTTATTCATCATTCACCTTTTCATGTGTTACAGATATATAAAAGTTTCAAGTAAATTGAATATATAAAACTGAAAACTAATGTTGAAAAGTCGTTCTTGTTGGCATTATTATGTTTGTCTCCTTACATACAACTTTACTCTTGGTAAGTAGTAACAAGTGGCGACTTCCTCATAATATAGCTACACCTGCTACCTGTAGATTTTTTTTTATGTTTTAGTCTTTATTCTGTTGTGGTTTAGAAAAATTGTATCTCGAAAAACAAAATAAAACTTTCATTGTTGGTTTCCTACTCTTCTTCCATGTGGCTACATTTGCTTTAGATTCTATATTCCTCATTGCTCCCTCATTAGTTTAGTTAAATAAAACTCAACCAAAAGAGCACATTCTAAAATATTTATTTTCAGTATTTCAATTACAGCATGGAAATATAAAATTTAGTTTCTGTATGAGTGTTCATAAAAAAAAATAGCTGGTCGCTTTCTTAGTGATGTCTTGATTTTAAAATAATGTAAATTGTTAAAAATAATTAAAAAATAAACAAAGTGAAAATTTAATCATGAAAATTCATCGAGGGAAAATGCGGGAAGAGTCCAATGCACTGAGGTGAAATCTTCTTCCTTTCTTCTGTCTTAGTCTTTAATAGTAGTAGTCGTCACAGAGTTAATAATTGCTCCAGTAATTATTGTTTCATATGATTTTTTATATTATTGAAATCCAAGATAACTTGTCCAAAAATAAAATACAAATGTTTTAGCTGCTGGTCTTACTCAACTGAAACCTGATACATATGTATTTCCTAAAAAAAAAAAAAAGAATGACAATAAATTTCCTGTGTCTATAAGGGTATTACATCTAAAGAAAATAACTTTTCAAAGAATGTCGATTCATCTTCAATGCTTTTATGTCGGGGCCATCACATGTGTGGTTATTGCGAGCCAAAAATTATATTTGGGGACAAAATTAAATATTTTATGGAAATTGTTATTTTTAGCTAGCTTATCCTGATTTTAATATATAGGTTATATGTAACTATATAATTATGTAATAGAGCGCATGGTTAGATTACCTTATTTATAATTTATTCAAATATTGATATAGTGTACTTTTATTTTGAAAAACACATTATTAATCCATCCCAAAGCTCCATTAAATTTTATCAACCCAACACACAAGATGTAATTATCCTAACGTAGCCAAAATTTTAACTAGGAGTATCAAAAAATGTAAGCAAGAATAGCTAAGTATTCTCTTCATTTTCAATATATGTTTCATCATCTTAATGAAAATGTGTAAAAGTAGTTTTAAAAAATATATCTTCACAGGTTCCAGAATCTTTTTTATAATCAATGATTATTTTCTAGTTCATTTATATTGTGTGCTAGTGTCTTATACCCAACCTTAATTTACTCAACTACAGATTTACTAAACTGAATCATTAAACTATTTTACTATGGTTGCTGAAGCGTTTTTTCTAAGAAGTGGTTCAACTTCAGAGATGCTTTGGTGTTATTAGAGTGGGTTTTGGGGAGAATAAGAACTCTCAATAAAAGGGATCTCGGGAATGGGTAGTCCCATTTGTGTTAAGCAAGTGTGAAAGCAATAATTAAAAAAATATATTTTTTTATTTGTGATTAAGAGCTTATGTTTGTGTAATACCCATTGGGTTTGAATTTGGTGATCAAGCAGGTCATTCACCGGATCACCCACGACCAAGCAATCTTTGAGGAAAACCTTTAATAACTTTAATAACTTTAAAACTAAGTGTTTCTAGAGCCATGTTTATATGGACTTTCCTTGATGTTTGGTGGATGAGAATATGTCCCTAGAATATTTGGCACCAATTAAAATACAATCTGTATATCCTCAAATGAAACCACACTAATTTAAATACACTTTACCATAAGAAATACCATAGTATTAACATTCATTAATGTTGTGCACCAAGGTCAAAGTAAAAATCTTATTCAAACTAATAAAAATTCATTGTGGTGGTGCTGATATCTTAGAACTATCTTGTGCTGATGTGGGAATGCCAAAGTATGTTTATTTTACAGTACTCTGTTTACATTGCTTTGTTTTACACTATGAGGTAGTTGGTAGACCGATAGTGATTCAGTCAAGGTAAGACTACTACTTTCCAGGATAAATTAAGGCTACATATTTTCAGTGTTGGTCGCATCATTGGCTATCTTTTCAGTCCAAGTTTGAGTGAACCATTCTTGTGACAGACTGTAGACAATGCTGTTCAGATCATACACCTAAACCTGTGTAGTTAAGAGCCCTTTCACAAGTGGACACTTTAGCTGTGCCACAGGTGTACTAAGTTGTTAGGCAACATTGTTTCATAGGTAGTGTCCAACACTCGGTGGTGGCACCACCAGCATATTGGTGCCTGTTGACCGTTACTTAACTCGCCTTAAGATGGTGGCACTATCGAAGCCTAGTGGAGAATTGTGTGTTTAGAATGCTTTCACTAAATACCAAATGGCCATCATTATTCCTAGTGGCACTCAAAATAGTTTAATAAGGCGTGTTTTGACACATACAAGGTTATTTATTAATCTGCCACAACCTGGTGTATTCTCTTTTCCTGTGCTCTTGGCAGGTACACCAAAGTGTCAACATAAAAAGGGTCTCTTTGCATTACCCCAGAATTGAATAAGCATAAGTATCCATTATTCATCACCTATTTATTAGTGGGAAAGCGAAAACCCACAATGTAAGGGAATATATTTAATACTTTATCTATTAGAAAGCATTGTTTTCATCCGTGTGTTCTATGCGAGACAGGCCATTAAATTTGATAAAGAAAAGTTATTCTAAGTTTCTTTGCTATTATATGGTGCAATCCATACCATTGTCCTGGGAATATGTATTTCTTGTGCAGTTGATGTTTCCTCTATGATGTTTGTACACTCAAGAAATGGTGCTAATATAATGGTTCTGCCAGTGTATGGTTGCTCATATAAGCATATCTTTTTATTGTTACCCAATTATGGATTAATAATAATAATAAAAATTGTTAGGACTGTTTGTAGATTATAGAAATTGGACTTGTGACTACATGTTAAATTTATATATTCGCCGATATAGCATTTTAGTTGATTTTCTGTATAGACTAAGGTAAAGGTGATTAACTTAAAAGCAATTGTGTTTTATATGCTTGTATAATTTAATAAAATTTCAAATTATATTTGTGTCAGTACATTCAGTTTACTTCTGACAGTTATAATTTGAAAAGGTTTACTATTTAAATATCTTGGGCAAAATTGAGTGAGACGTGTGTCTTTAATATCCCTAAACACCTGGCCCCCCCATTTATATAGCAGGACAATATTTTAAATTGCAAACTCTTGATATTTGATTTTTCAGCTTATGTGCAACAGAATTTTCATACGTCATACATTGAAAAGCCTACTCCTAAACAGACTTTAGTACTCATAGTTAAGGGTTTATTATTAAATTAGTTGGGGTCTTGTAGTCTACTCGTTAATCAGTTCAGTTGCCCGCTTTAGTGGCCACATAGTCTAACATGCTACTCTCGTGTTAGACTAGACTGCCAAAGATAGGGAGATAGGGATTTGATCCCGGTTGGGTGTACTGAGGCTGGTTTTTCCTAAATAGTTTTTCACACTCCCTCCACAAAAATATGGGGGCACTTCATCTGAATTAAACCTTCAGCAAAATGTGGTGATAAAAATAAGTTTAGTTTCAGTAATGTTTTCAACTTTTTTTATTACAGTTTTAGTGCAGGTATTTGAATATGTAATTGATTTTTTCCTCTTATTACTAGAGGCTAAAACCAAACATTTAAATAATATATTAAATTAATAAGGATGGAGAAGTAGAGGATGCCAAAAAAAATAATGGAAATGAAATATGTAGGTAAAAAAACTGCAAGGGTGGCCAAGAAAGAGATGGAAGGATAGAGGAAGTTGGAGGAATTTTACTAAACTGACCCAGCCATGGGCTGGAAACAGTTGATCATGATGATTAAAACAAGTCCATCCATCTAAAAGTCCAAAAGCCTGTTATTAGTAAACTACCCTCAAATGCATTTTTCTAAAGAAAAAAAACAGGTATACAGTGTTATTTATTATGTAAAAACACTACATACCTAGATGTATATTTATAACAAAATATTTCAAGACTATTTGAAAAAATTAGTCATTAGTAAGCTACCCTGAGTTTTAAAATTAAAATTCCAATATCACCTCAAAGTATGACCATAGAAGAACTAAATATAAAGTTTTAATCAAACCCATCAAATTGTTTCTGCTGCAGCTCCAGGTATTTATGAACAAATAGTTTGACATTTAAAACCCACTTTTTTGTTTTAGTTAACGGACTTACAAAACTAATCTCTTGGTCGAAAATTTCCATGATTACAATATTTTCTTTATAGGATAAAGTAAGAAAGTTATGTATTTGCCTATTTGTATTTTAATCTAGGGGTCATTTGTGATATAAACCAATTTTGTTGCCAGTTTTAACATTTGAATAAATATGTGTTTATTGATTTAAATTATTATGATTTGGTGGCTTTAATTTGGTTATTTTTCATAGGCCTTGCAATGATTTTTTAAGATTTGCAGCATAGGTTATTGTGATTCAAACTACGATAGAGATATTTTGACAAAATATCAATAGCAATGTTATTGTGTCATTTTTTTTTATAATCTGTATTATCTGATCAAAATAAATATTTCCAAAATTAAAGTCAGGAAGAGGAATAGAGGTTTTTGCTGAAGCTTGCATTCTCATCAATTCTCACACAACCCAACCTTCATACATCTGACTTGCTAAAAAAAACCACCATAGGTGTTTGGTAGTAAATATAATAATAATAGTTAAGCTTGAAAAAAAAAGAGTTTTTTTTATGTTATTTAAAAAACCTGCCTCTTGTTTCACAAGAAAGTTGAATGAAGTTTGATAAATGAATGTGATTATAACTTTATTAGATGTAAAACACATGTAATTACTTAATTAACCAAATGCAGGTTTTCTTTGGAATATAATTTTTGTATTTTATAAACCAAAACTTATTTTATTGTAAGTAAAGTTGACAAATACTTGCCAACTTAATATACCGGATTGTCCATAACCTTTGTCCAGGAGTCTGTCAAAAAACAGAAGACACCATGCTAATTCAGGTACTATGTTTAACTATAATACATTTTTATACTTACATTAGCCTGAGGTGTGTTTATCATTAGCTTCCCGAGAAGATTGTAATAAATGTTCACATAGGTGTCTGTCTCGAGAATACCGGTTCTTGTAATGTTCAGTAATCATCAAGAGACTCAACAGCTTCCTTGAAAACAGCCCCTAAATGCTCAGCTACATTCAGAACTGCAGATCCTAGAAACATGGGGTTTTTTTTGTGGCGAAAACAAACCTCTTTTGGATTGATGGTATTATTAACCTCTTGTAAAAAAAGAAGTAAGTTTGTCTTGCAAAAAAACTTTACTGGAATATTCGCCATTCCATGACTTGTCCTTCTCTTTCCACATCATTCTCGCTGTTGTGAAGCAAATGAATATTCCAATACAATATGGCTTCTTAGAAATTTCCTCTTAGTGTTCATTGTCTGAAATATTGTTCAAAGAGAGTGCCCAGACCATATCATTTTAGGTAGTGTGTTTTCCGAACTGTCTACACAAATAATTCATTACTAAACGCAAGATGTGTGAAATCTTCATCCTAGTTCTGTAGATAATCACAAAACCATATCCAATCCTTAATAATTAACAGCTGTTTCATGGGCTTGGGGCGAACATGGAAGGGCTTTACGCCTGCATGATCACGGTATCTGCCAGCAGTTCGATGACTAATGTGATTTAACTGTTTATGTAAAATTGCCATGACAACACTTGAATTACTTCGATGCCATATACCACTGCTGCTTTAATAAATGTTTTGCTCTCCTCGGAGATTTTTCTGAGCGTACCTCACCAAATTCAGTCTTGCAGTTACCATTAGCCTTTTTCCAAATTCTGCTAACCTGCCGATGTATTTGCCGCATCCTTTCAGTAATACACTTGCTATTGATAAATATTGTTACAGTTTACATTACCTCACCAAACACATTAGCTCATATTTTATCATTGAATCATTGATCCTCGCTGTCATTCAGTATGTTTGCCATGGTTTAGATGCTGCAAAAAAAAAGTTTATATTACTTCAGAATAATTTAATGTATGGTGCACATTTAATCTTTTTTTCTGGACCCCTAGCCAAATGTTATGGACATCCTCGTACCTCCAATAAAATGTATTCATCACGCACACATAATTTTTGTTTGTTTGTTTATAATTTGGATTAAAAATATATACATGTTTAATGTTTTGTCTTTATTTTGCAAGCTATATAAGTGTCTGTATAACATATCCGGCTATAAAACTTATTCTATGTTTTAATTCATCCACCTATCTATGTATTGCATATTGTTTATGTATACACTTATTTGTGCTATTATATAGTATTCCTTGAAGATGTGTTTGACATCTCATAAAATGTGTTTGTTGGTTATTTTGCTTGACCTTGACTGCTTCTACAGAACAACTCTAGCTTTTTGTCAGCAAATGCTCTGTCAAGATTATTCATATTATGCTTATAGCATTTGAAAGACTTGTTTTATCTCATATTCAAATAGAGTTCATAATTAGAAAAGATGATTGTCTGGGCAATGACAAGGGTTTAAACATTACATTCTTTGTTACAGTTTATTAATGGTTATTTGATCATGTTTTCTTCTGATTAAAAAAATAGTATTAATAAAAAGGCAATATAAGATTTAACTTCTAAATTCATGACAGTTTTTAAATAGTAGCGTGTATCACTCATGCTTATTTGTTCTGCCTTCTTATCTATTTTGGCCTCATTCCTGTTGTGATGGTTTTAGTTAAAAATTTGTTCCCCAAGGTGATTGCCTCTGTATGAATGAGTTCTTAAAATCCTGTTGTGGTCAAGAGCACAATAAACTTGATCTCATGAACTGACTTTCCACTTTTTTAAGTTCTGAAAAGAAACAACATTGTCCTGCAGAGTTCATTCTTCTTTGATTTTTAATAATCATTTGATGAAATGTATATTTAAAAACTAATATTGGATAGAATTGGTCCACTCAACTATTATGAGGTTGCAGAAGTCAGTAAGTCAAGTGTGTTGAGAAGCTGAAAATAATATAGTAGTGCTGCATTCTACTGAATATTAGGTGAACCAACCCAGACAATTTTGACATAGAACAAAGTACAAGTGACACAAACATAGCATATTTATTGAATACTTAACATATTTTCAAGGAACTAAATGATATATTTTTAATAAATAATTCATGTAGTCTTTAAGCTCTGAAAAGTTAACTTGAAATTATCAAACACACTTTACTTATTATGAATTAATATTAAAACACATTTTTCGTCAGATGAAAGTTGGTAGTTTTGCAGATTTTATTAATTTAAAGTATATTGTCCTAAAGGTCCACCTTTTTTCCTTTACAAACTATTTCTTAGAACCAAATAAGTTGCATTAGGGTATATAGCTTATGGTTATTTATTTCAATGGAAAATATTTAATTGGAAATGTTGGTAATAATAAAGCAAGCTATTATTAATCTATTCATAAGTTACAAATGATGGACAAATTAAAATTTTATTTTGAGTTATTAGATTTTATTTGCATTAAAACGGTGTGTTTGTTTAGTGTAAATACATTGTTAAGATATATTTTACTTTTAACTGTGAAGTACTTCTAATTATGTTTGTAATAAACTTTTAATGTAAAATGTTAAGTAAATAGTGTATATATAGCACAATTATTAACTGATGGTTTTTGAAAAAGTATTTTATTTTTATGACCCTCTTCTATTAGTGCTTAGAAATACATCAAACTCCCAATGCAACATAGTCACAACTTAGAATAGTCCATGTTATTAAGACTCATGGTGAACTAGGTTTCAGTTATTAGGGAGGTCAGGGATTGAATTTTGCTAGAGGGAGACCACTACCAGTATACTCCATTAAAGTTGGATTCATACTTGAGAGGGTTGTGCGCCGGCTGTGCTGTGTTGCTACCATTCACACTTACAGGACTGTGCACTGTCTGTGTTGTGTCATTACCATGCTTTCTCTGACTGTTTTGGTCACCGTAGTTGTTTTTGACACTGAGTTTTTCATATATCTCCTTCCAAATATTGTATTTAATGAGATTATCATTATATATCTTTATGTTGTAAATTATACAAGCAACCATACTCTTGTACCAAGTTTATTAGGTTTTATTTGTCCATAATTAAGGGTTGCGCACGATAGTCATGTTGGAATCTTCTGCAGTATATGTCAGATTGTATATAAGAACCTTAATGGAATTTCACATTTGCCAGAAGAAGCCAAACTATAAGAAACAACACATGGTCGACTATAGGGCGCCCGGATTTCACACTGAGAGGGCTGTGCTCCTATTGTGCTAGACTGTCTGGACCATGATCTTTGGAGAACACTTTTAACGCAATCCAAGATGACACAGTTGGCATACAGCCCTCTCAGTTTGACTCTGACTTTACAATAATGTGGGTGTACTATTTATGAACCCTTGTGTTAAACATACAAATAAAAAAAAAATCACCCTCAACTGCAGAGAAATACATGTAGCATTTTTCTAAAGATGGAGGTATAGTTAGCAGCTGTTCATGTCAATCAACAAGAAAATCACATTTATTTTAAAAACATATTTTTTTTTAGTTCGTAAAATGGCGGTTGGCTGGAATTTAGCAGGTATATTGGTTAAATATATTAAATATATCATTCTATATGTTAAAAAAAAGGAGGACTAGAGTAGATAAGGGAAAAATAGTTGAAACATAAAACTATTGTTCAAAACTCTATTTTCATTGCTAATTCAAGGTACTGCCGAGTTATATTAAGTTAACTTAATACCTAGAGGAAAAAATTATTCGATTGTCAATTTCAGGGAACAAATATTGATTTTAACTTTTTTTAGACTTTGATTATTGATTAAAAATACATTTAGGATGTTGGTTCTAGTAACACATAGCATTAAAATCAAAACATCTCTACAAACTAAATTTTAGGTAATATCAAGAAACATCTTTGAGAGACATAAATAACAAAAGAGTAAATGTAGGTTATACAGATTTTGGTAGGAAGTCTATTTGAAAAGGTCTCTTCCTACCCAAATCACACTCTATAAATACTTTCTTCCCCTTCCATGGCAACTTATATACATCACATATTAGATAAGAACTTTAAGTGGGGAATGCCACGTGGTTCGGATTCCACGTTAAACTGTAGGTCCTCCATTTCATTTCACAATCACCCTACCATTACACATTAGCATAAGTGCATATATTATTATTATTATTATTATTATTAGCACCGCGTCTTGCTACCCGTTCGGGTTATACGCACTTGCGCTTAATGTGTAATGGTAGGGTGATTGTGAGATGAAATGAAGGACCTACAGTTTAACGTGGAATCCGAACCACGGTGGAGGCCTGGCAAAGTGCATATAACCCGAACGGGTAGTAAGACGTGGTAATAATAATAACTTTAAGTGTCATTGCATATTTACATAATTTTTGGCAAATATAACTTGTAAAGAGAAGTTCTCGAAAAAATAAATTTAAGGGGAGAAGTTCCTTGCTCTAACCCTGTTTATTTTGAAATATTATTTTATCTGATTTAAAAAAAAATACTTGTGTAATTAGTTGTTTAAAAACCAGTAGCTAAGAGAGTACTTGACAGGGTTTGATTTATTTGTGTTTCTACATTTAAATTATTTCATAAGTATCATTGGTGGATACACAAACTAAATGTCAAACTTGTTTGATTTGCCACACTGACAGGGAGTTCAGGGTTCTAATCCAAGACGTGTACTAAAGTGGTATTTCTTATATGGTTTTCTACGAGTATGAGCACATTTTCTCTAAATTCTGCCTTCATCACTATCTCATTGGCATACAGTACATTAAATGTTGATATCCTGGATGAGTAGGACCTATCAAGTTACTGTGCAATAAAACTTATTAGAGTAAATGTTTTTAATTTAGGTCACAACTTATTAATTAAATATCATACTTTTTCATTTTAATATCAAGTTAAGGTTGAATAAGGTTATATTAAGCCATTAAATGCTTCAACTACAAACCAGCTAGATTTATAAATATTCAATATTACAAATACTCTTTCTGTTTATTTTGTTTCTTGATCCTTCATCAAATATTCATGTATCATCTTCATATTCCTTTTGTCAGCGCTAGACTTTCCTAAAGCTGCATTGTAATATAGCTATATATAGCTTATGTTAATTGGTGAATGGATGAATGCTATTATGACCAAGTCCCTGACGTAATAAAAAAAAGTGGTTAAAGTCTATGAAAATCCCAAAATGTCTGAACTGTCACCGGGCTTTACTACAAACTCTGTAATTTGGACAAGCATAAAGTTGACTTAGGCGATGTTTTGCCTGGGTATGATGGCTAATTTTTAAATTAGTTCAACATTTCATCTGGGACATGTTATGTATTATTTTTCACACCTCTACAATAATGCTAATATGAAGGTCGGTGTTGTTAGCACGTGATTAGTTGTTTGCTCGAGTTATATATGACTTCATCAAGGTCATGGAAACCAATGACATAACATATTTGTCTGTGCTCTTATCTAAGATAAGTTAGAGCAGGCTTCATGAAAAATGTATATTGACTCTTGTCTGAGTGGGGAAAGAGGATAACTACAGTTCTGCGGGAACACTGGTTTGATCTTGGATAACCTTTAAAATAATTTGATATATCCTTTATGGGCTTTCTTTGTATCCAGGCATTTACACTGGTTAGCTTTTAAGTGATGTCAAACTTATTAACCTATTCCTAAAAAAACACTTTGTGGTTTGAGCTATACAGACCGAGCACCACCGTTGCTGGTGATGATAATATCAACCTTTACAGATAGAGGGTGTCATGTGGTCAGCACAATGAGCCCTACGGCCATTAATTTCAGTTTTTAAACTGGAGCTGCTAGCCTACTTCTTTCTTTATTCAACACGAGGCTGAGTTTGACCCCATTTCAAAACCACTGCTTCACAGATAAATTTTGGAAACGCTAAGGATCAAAACTAATGTAATAGTTTGAAACCACTGCTTTAATTGAGCAATTTTATAAATTCATCGACTTGGCAAAATGTAAAGTTTTAACTTAAAAGTATTTTGTGTAACTTTTTCATTGTTTGATTAAAGTAATTAGGTTTTGGGTGGGAAATTGGAATGGGGAAGGGAGAGGGTGGGAGATTCTTCTGGAATAATAAAACAAATTTTGTTTCCTTTGAAGTTTATTTTGAACTTTTAGTGCATCCAATAGAACCCTCGATAAATACTAACCTGGATTGGTGGGAACAGGGCTAAATGTCAAGCTCATTAATCTGGTTTGTTGATGATAAAGAGGTCAAGACTTGAATCCCGTCTTGGTATACTGAGGAAGGTTTATTTCTCAAATGGTTTCCCGTCCACCCCATTAGCATTAAAAATATGGGGGAAATCCAGGTACTAAGACACATTGGAAATAAGACAATTGAAAAAAAACTGCATTTCAAGCCAACCTGAACAAAATACTGACAAGTGGCAAGTCTAAATCTTTCCATCTTTGAGTGTTTGTGATTAAACCCTAGTTAGGGGATTTAAAGAGAAAATCTGCCAAGAATAATAATATGTATGGCTTAGAATCCAATTTAATCAGAAAATTACAGACTTGACTTAACTCAAATTTATATGTTAGAAAATATGAAGGTGTGCATGTGCCTGGAGTTATGTTTCAAATTAAGAATCTGTAAGTGCTAACTCCCTTGCAGTGCTCCATTACATTTCCGTCAAATCATATTTTGTAACTGGTTACCTTGAAGACCACCGAGATTGTCAGGGTCTACTAACCTGGGCTTAGCAAACAACAATCTTGGCTTCTTTTTGTACACAAGAATGACCTTACCTTGAAGTGTAAGGATGGGTGCTCACTGCTTAGTAAAAACATTACCAAGCAAAATGATTTTATCCCAAACTGTTTAATTTAAACTGAAACCATTTTGACCTAATAATTTTCCTGCTTTCAGAGCAGATTTTTGTTTTCTTCAAAGAAGAGCAAGTCTCTGGTCCAACAAATAGTTTCTATTGTGTCTTTCTTTATTGACTCCATTTATTTCCTTAATTCATTCCAAAACTTATTTATTACATCTCTATTGCGTTCCTTTGAGGTATTACTACACTCAGGTGGTCAATCAAAGCAATCAGCTTTACAATATCCTATCCAGCAGTAAACAGTAAAGTACTTGAGACTGATTTGAACACTAGAGGACAAGGGATAGACCGTAGGAAGGGCTGGCACATGCTCAGAAACAAATGTTTTCACACAAACAAGGATATGTTTAGGCGTCAAAGGTATCTAAACACATTTCACTATAACTATATGTTAAAGCATTTTTGCTTTTTACCTAACCAGTGTGCACTTAAGAATAATTTTGAAAGAATGGGCTTTGTAACGAATAAACCAAAACTTTTTCAGGCCCGCCAAATGCTCAAACAGAACCGGGTATCATGGGAAAAGCGCAGGCTCCACTCTCTTTCCACTACTAAATTTCATTGGTGTCTGAACCTTATGTATTTAATGTGGAAGGGTATATTTAGGGGGTAGTCGGGGTTGAATTAGCAAAAAAAAAAGTGTTTTAGGAGCTTTGATCTTTGATCTCAAACCAAAGGGAGGCCTGGGGCATCTCCCGCAACAAATGTTTGAAAATTTTATGCTTCTAGACAATATTTTAAGTTGTCCTGCTTCAGAAATTTTTTGAAAAAATTTGAATGCCCCTAGAAGATTTTTAAATTGACCTTAGCCTGGAAATTTTTGGAAAATTAGATGCCTATGGTCAATTATATTTGAAGTGGTCTTCCTCCAGCATATTTCTAAAAATTGAATACCTCTAAAAGCTCTTTGGAGTTTTCTACAAGGCCATTTCCAAGCTTAATATTTTAGAATATCAGAGGGGGGTGAAATTTTATGAGGGGCAATTTTATTCCAGAGTAGGGGGAGTTTATTCCAGTTGGGGATATATTATTTTTAGGGGAAGGATGCCCCCATTATCCCTGCTCCACCATCACTGCCAGATTTAAATTTGTACATTTTTTAAAACATTGTTTTGACTTTTACAAAACAAAAGCAGTATATGCAAATTAATATTTAACTAAACACTGAACCGAGAGGTATATGAAGTAATACTTGTATATAAATTAAACTTTATTTACTACCCAACTCTCTTACAAGGGTGTTACACAAAATATATTGGGGGGAAGGGGGGTAGTGAACCAGTGTTTTTCCCAACTCTGAGCATTTCGAAATTAGAAAAATTCCCAAGTAGCAAAAGAGAGTACAAGAAGGGTGATGTTGAGAACGTGTATGGGGGGGAGGGGGGAGGCAGGAGGAGGCTCCCAATTTTTTATTTTTTTGGGGTGAT